>RJWH01004900.1:0-92244 GCA_004363575.1 Solenodon paradoxus | reverse complement strand
AGAGGGAGGAGAGGGAGGAGGAGAAGAAGAAGAAGAAAGAGAGAGAGAGAGAGAAAGAGAGAGAGGAAACCTTAATTGAATAAGTAATACATGAAAAATTCTATAACCTGGGAAAGAAATAGACATCCAGATCCAGGAAGCTCAAAGAATTCCAAACAAAATAAACACAGACAAATACCAAGACACAGTGTAATTACAATGAAAAAATTTAAGATAGAGATTCTTCAAAGCAGCTAGATGAAAATGAGTCACAAACAGGGAAACCCATAAGATTGTCTGCTGGCATCTCAGCAGAAGTATTACAGGCCAGAGGGAATGGCATGATATGTTCAAAGTCCTAAGAAAAGGACTTCCAACAAAGAATTTATTCCCTCTAGGGTATCACTTAGAACTGAAGGACTGATACAGTGCTTTCCAGAAAAAAAAAAAGTTTAAAAACTTATTATGACTAAACCTTGCAAAAATATTAAAAGGACTTCAATCTTAGTAAACTTGAAACCCCACTTAAAAGCTGCGAGACATCAAAAATATAAAATGGAAGGAAGGGTAAAAATGTTGATGGTCAGAATTAGATCAATATTAACTTGCTTTCAATTGAAAATGAGTTATAAGCAAAACAGTGAGATACCATCAAACACCTGTTAGAATGGCTAGTATCCAAAAGACTTCAAATAACTAATGTTGGTGAGAAAAGGGAACCCCTAAACACTGTTGGTGGGAGTGAAAATTGGTGTAATTACAGGAAGCAGTATGGAGAGTTCTCAAGAATTGAAAATAAAAATTTCATAAGACTCTTTTTATCCTCTTCTGAGCATTTACCAAAAAAAAGAAAACCACCAAAGCACTAAGTTGAAGAGATATATGCACATATTTTTGCAACGTTATTTCCAATATCTGAGTCGCAAGCAATCCAAGTGCCCATCAACAGATGAGTGTAAAGATGTGATGCACACACACACACACACAGAAATACTACTTAGCTATAAAAGGAAAACAGAAAATCCTGCTATTTGCAACAAGATGAATAGACCTAGACTGAAATATGCTTAGTGTTGTAAGTCGAAGGGAAAAGCCAACATTGCATGATTTCACTCGTGTGGTTTTAGAAAACCAGATAAATGAACCAAATCAAACACAGGTTTTCAGTCTATAGGCTCAAATTATTGGTTCCCAGAAGGGGATTAGGGGAGGGACAATAGGAATCATTTACATGTTGAAGAATAGATTTGGATTGTTAGTGATAAACTTACTGTATGTTGATACATAATGATACGTATTTTACATGCATAGGTTATGATGCCATGGTCCTTCAGTAATTTTTAAAGGATCTGTGAACGCAAAATACATCAGATAAGAGCATAATCTCCAAAATATACAAAGAGCTCATATAACCCCAAAAGGGAAATAACCCACTCAAAAACTGGCAAAATAACTGAACAGATATACCTATCTAAAGAAAACATACAAATGGACTATAAAAACCTGAAAAGAAAATGTTCCATATCATTCATCATCAGAGAAATGCTAGTATTAACTACAATGAGATAGCACCTCACTGGAATGGCCTATATCAAAAAAACTAGAAATAGCAGGAGTTGGAGGGGGCGTGGAGAAAAAGGAACCCTCCTACACTGTTGTTAGGAATGTAAATTGGTGCAAACTCTTTGGCAAACAGTATGGAGATTCTTCAAATGAATAAAGCTGAATGTACCATTTGACCCAGAAATCCCACTCCTGGGCATATACCCCAGAGGCTACAAAATCCATAATCCAGAAAAATGTCTGCACCTCTATGTTCATAGCAGCATAGTTCACAAGTCAAGACATGGAAACAACCTAAATGTCCATCAACAGATGACTGGATAAAGAAGCTGTGGTCTAGATACTCAATGGACTTACACGCAGATGGAACTGTGCCATTTGCAACAGTCCCAACAGAACTGAAGGGAATCGTGCTAAGTGAAATAAGTCAGAAAAAGAAATAAAGGATGGTGTCATGTGTATGTGGAATACAATGAAATGAAACAAATGAATATATGCATCCCAACAAAAATAATAAGACATAGGACGAAGATTACCGTGGGGGGTGGGATAATGAGCAGCAAGAAAGGAAAGACGGAAACGGGTGGTAGTGAAGGACTTTAGAAATTTGGTGGGTGGTATGGTGTGAAATATAGACTAAGAAACAATTTCAATAATCTAAATTAATATAGCGTTGTGAAGAAAAGATGTAATATTACTATTAAAAAAACAAAATAAATAAAGAACCACAATCACAGATGGGAAGGAAAAAAAACAGCAAGACAGCAAAATATAAAAAGTGGGGTGAAGGAGAGGAGTATAAAAATGTGGATGATTGTGATGAGCTCAAAACTAATTTGTTTTCAAATGAAAATAGAAAATAAGTATAGAAACATCAAGGCAAACCTCAAGACTTATCTCCCCAGAAAAAGCGAAGAAGAAAACAATAAAGCAAACCAATCACAATATAGCTGCCTTCAATTTGCCGAAAAAAAGAAAGAAGAACAAAGGTACTGTCTGCAATGACATGGAGAAAACAATTAACATAAATAGTAACAGTTACATGTCAATAAAAGCCTAAATGTTAATGGATTGAACCCATCAATCAAAAGACACAGAATGGCTGAATGAATTTAAAAACATACCCCTACTTTCTGCTGCATTCAAGAGACATTTCAAAAGGTAAACAGAGTCTCAAAGTCAATGGTTGAAAGACAATCCTACAGTCAAATGGCAACCGAAAGAAAGAAAGCAGTAACAGCTATACTTATATATCAGGTAAAACAGACTTCTAACTGAAGAGGATAGATAACAAAGGACAGATATGTATGTTACATGATTAAGGGAGCAATTCTGCAAGAAGATATAATGCTTATTAATATATTTGAACCAAGAGAAGGAGCATCAAAATACATAAAGCAAGTATTAACATAACAAAGAGACATCAGCATCAATACAATAATACAACACCCCACTTACAACACTGGACAGATCAACCAGGCAGAAAAATAACAGTTTTGAATGACCAGTTGAAACAAATTGGTCTAATAGACATAAACTGAATGCTTCATCCAACAACTACAGAACTCACATTCTTCTGTATGGAACATTCTCAAATATAGACCCTATGTTGGGACTCAAAACAAGTTTACTAAGATTGAAATCATACCAAGCATCTTCTCTGATCACAACAGCTTAAAACTAGAAATCAGTCACAGAAAGAAAGCTGGAAGAACCCAAAATATTTGGAGACTAAGCAACTACTTCTGAGGAAACTTGGACAGTCACATACAAAAGAATGAAACTTCACCACTATTGCATACTATACACAAAAGTTCTTGTGTAAAAGAGGAAATCAAAGGAGAATTTTAAAAGTGCTTGGAAACAAACAAAATGAAGGCATGTGCTACCAGAATGTGCAGGACGCAGCAAAAGCCGTCATCAGAGAAAAGTTATTGCAATCCATACCTATCCCAAGAAACAAGAAAATTATCAAACAATCTAACCCTACATATAAAGCAACTAGAAAAAAGTACAATTGAAGTCAAGTCAGTAGAAGAAAGGAAATAATAAAAAAAATTGAGTAGAAATAAATGACATAAATCAAAAATATAATCTGGAATATTAATAAAATCAAAGACTGGTTATTAGAAAAAATAAACAAAATTGATAAACCATTAACTAGAGTCCCAAAAAATATGAGAAAACTCTCATAACTAGAGTCAGAAACAGAAGGGGAGAAGTTGCAACAGATACCACAGAAATACAAAATATCTAAAGAGATGAGTATGAATAATGCCAATAAATTGAGCAAGCTAGAGGAAATGGGCAGTTTTTAGAAACATACAGCCTTCCAAGACTGAATGAGGAAGAAATGGAAAACTTTAATAGAACAATCACAAGCACGGAATTTGAAGAGGTAATGAAGTCTCCCTAAATATAAGAGCCCAGAACAAATGGCTTCACTACTGAATTCTACCAAACCTCCAGAGGATACCTATTATTCTCAAACTCCTCCACAAAAAATTGAACACGGAAAATTTTCAAACACTTTTGATGAGTCTAACATTACAGAGTCAACTAATTTATGACAATGGAACCAAGAATATACAATGGGGAAACACTGTCTCTCACCAATAATGGTGCTGGGAAACTTGGACAGTCACATACAAAAGAATGAAACTTTGTCACTATTGTACACTATACATAAAAAATTAACTCAACATGGATTGGATTAGAATTTAACATCTAAACCATAAAATTCCTAGAAGAAAATATAGGTCTACGAAAAAGTTAGCTACATCAGTCTTGATTTTTTTTTCACCAAAAGCAAAAATAAATGGTGAGATTTCATCAAGTTAAAAGCATTTTTCACAGCAAAGGGTAACTGCAATAAAAAGACAACCTACAGAAAGGGGGTAAATAATTGCAGATTACCTATTTATAAATGCTTAATAGGCAAAATACACAAAGAATTTATAAAAATCGATAGTGAAATAAAAATATGTTATTAACAATGGATAAAGGAATTGAATAGAAATTTTTCCAAAGAAGAAATACAAATGACAAAAAAGTGCATGAAAAAGGACTCAACATCTCTAACCATCAGGGACATGCAAATCTATACCACAATGAGATATCACCTGATACCTGTAGAAATTATCTTTAACATTATACAGGCCAAACATCTACCAACCCATTAGTCTCCAGTCTGCCACTTCTGTTGAGCTTAATATGAAGACTCTATAAAGAAAGCAATCTTGTGCTGCTAAAAGCCAAGCTCCCTGGGTTCTCTTCTTGGTCATTGCTTCAAAGACCACAAGCTGGATGTTTCCTCCTCAAAGAATATTGTCTTAGTTTTCCCCAGGATCTTTATTTGATTTTCTCAACCCACAGGGAGCATTCTTACCTGACTTTTGGCATCAGATGATGCTCTGCTAATAGTGTGTGTGGTAACTGTTCTATCCGTATTGCATGAGCATATAACTTAATGGGAATCTCTTCTGCAAAGCAGGACTAAAAAAATTTAACCTAAAGACAAAAATCTTATCCCCTCAAGTCTTCCAAAGTTAAACAATGCAGTGATTCTCAGAGGTTATGAGTACAGTGTTCTATGGGAGACTGTGAATCTGTAGAGCTGAAATTGGGTCCAGAAATCTGCATCTTAAAACACATTCTTGTGGTTCCGAGGCAAGCGATTCCTAGATGACATTTTTAGACACCACTATTTAGCCTTCTCCTCCGAGTTGCCATTTCCAACACTTGGCCAGCCATCTGGAGCCCTGACTGGTGGGAGGAAGAGCCCTCTGCGATCAGCTATTATTTATACTCTAGGACTAATTAGTTCTCAATTGACCAACAGCTGTTCAGCGGGAAATTCTCATACAATACAAGGATGGAATGAAACTCTCCAAGTTGAGCAAACTGGTACAGTGTTATTTCCAGAGGGCATCTGGCCAGATTCTCATGGACCATTCTAATTAGCCCAGCTGCTGACTGTCTATGTACTAGGAAAATGAGTAAGTGAGCCAATGGATGGATAATAATCCTATCAAGGGCAATAATCTAAAACAGGGATGGATTTTCTTTATTAGGTGAGTTTGGCCTAATAGTTGAGGGTATGGGATTGGAATAAGAGAAAAGTGGGTTGAGTATCAACTCCGCCTCTAACTAAAAACCATAGTGATTGTCTTCATTTGGTTCCCTCCTACAGAAACTTCAGGCTTATGTGAGGATTAAACAACATGATTCAAGCAAAACACTCAGGATAGTCCCTGGCCCATGGAAACTGTTCTGTATCTAGTAGCTATTGCTCAGGTCACAAATATTTTTTGAGGGTCTTACCCTGAACAAAGCATGAATCTAGCTATTACATGGACTGACATGATAAAACAGACAGGGCTTCTGCCCTTATAGAGCTGCCTTTCTAGTAAGTCCAAGGGAATAAGGACAATTTCTCCAAGGACATCAACCCTCGTTGGAGTCCCTCAGAGAAATTATTCTCCCTTTGTTCTCTGTTTCTGAAATATTTTATTTAAATCTCTTTTATGAAACGTATCACAATATACTGTAGTTTACTGCTCCCTTGTCTTTCTCTTGACAACTTGATTATAGACTTTTGGAAGACTTGTCTATAACTTCAGTGAGTGACTTTCAATTGAGATGTGATAAACATTTATTGGATTCAGCACTACCAATGATAAAGGACAAAAATAACTCATTGAGTCAATGTGTACAGATATTGGTCTTGAGAATGGACTATGAATTCTTTTGGCTTTTTAAAGCTCCTTATCTCGTATTAAAAAACAAGAAAGGGCAAAAACTACAAAGGAATGGAGAATAATTTATCTGGTAACTTCTATCTCCCAGTGGACAGAAGTTTACTCCATAGGACACTAACTACCCTTCTCCTCTATGACCATCAAACAGGCCTCTTGCCTTACCTGCCCTGGAGAGGCCCCCACAACAGGTTACAGGTTCCCGTAAGGTTTGATCCTGTAAAGCTGATTCAGAGCCCACCTGGCAGAGGTAGGTGAATTGGAACAAATGACCAAAAGCTCCAGATTCAGGTGCTACACTGACCAGTTTGGCGGAGAGTCCCTCCAAATTTAAGTGGTAAAATTTCAGGAAATACTTGATTCGGGATTCCAAATTCTCACAATAATTTTGGTTTGATACTTTGCCTTCTAGGAAACAATGCTCATTTTTTTCCTGCTGTTTGAAAGAATGGCACCTAGTAAATTGTGACTTTCTTTACCAAGTCACTCCAAATGTGTTTAGACTGCCTCTGCTGTAATAAGTGAGATTGCTATATCTCCCTGAAGAAGTCATATATGAAATGTTGTCCCCTACTTTATCAAGCCCCTGATCACGATGAGCACTATATGAGGTCATACTTTGTAATCTTGCAAGCCCCACAAATATAACAATTAATAACAGTACAGCTTCCACCAGAGACACATCATATTGATTAATTTGAAAGGAAATTTCAGCAAGAAGACACCACATACTTAAGGTTGATTTCTTGAGGATAACTAATGTAAGTTTTGTAAAATTTAAACTTTGGGGAAAATTTCAGCACCAAAAGCTTTTCCTGATGAGACTCTGGAGAAGAAACAACTTTACACAGAATTTTTGAAACTAGGTCACAGTCAATTACCTCCAGGATCATACCCCAATGGGTAAAAGTAATGAAAAGGAGGGTTTTCAACTTGAAAAACACTTATCGAACAGCAGACACTATGCTAGGCACTGATAACTTATATAAACATAATCTTTATACTGATATAAAATTTCAAGGAAGCAGCAAGTGGCATTCAAACTGGATTTGAAAGAACGAATGGGATTTCATTCAGCAGGTGAGGACAGAGGGTAGGATGGAAGGGTGTTTCAGGAAGAAAGTAGAGATTAGACTACTGCATAGAGGTTAAAAAAGGAGCAGGGCTGACTTGGAAGTCCGAATATAAAGAAGCAAAGCCAGGACAGAGAACAGAAGGAGCTCTCAGCTCTAAGCAATCTTGCTGGACTTGCTACAGCCATCATGGACCACCCAGCGTTTCAATTCCTTCAGCACTGTCTTCCCTAAATTCCTGTGCTTACCAACAAATATGGCATCTCCACAGTCTTCCCTGCCTTCTTTTAACTGGGGCATGTGGAATCTTCAGATCTGAACAAACCAGAGAGCAGAAAGCTGAAACACTACCAGACAAGTGCAAGTCTGCCTGCTGAGCGGGACCATTTTTCACATGTCCTTCTGGTTTCAGCTGTCTGTGTATGAACCATGTTGCCAGGCCCGGTGAGCTAGCTCATCACTGCCTGGTCTGTCTCACACTCTGAGAGCCTGGATGCACAGGAAAATCATTTAGAAGAGGAACAAGATGGAGGTGTCCAACGTCTCAGGCATTTCCCTGGGTTGCTAACGGAGACATTCACTGACAGGAGTCCTGGCAAAAAAGTGGAAGGGCAAAAGGAGAAGGTGAAGAGCAGCTGCCTTGTCAACAACTAATTTCCTGGAATCTTATGTTATTATCCCTTTACTTGATCTTGAGCCGAAGGCTACAGCAAAATGCTTTCATAGTGGCCCAAAGTGACAAGGGGTTAAGAGTTTAGGTACATTCACTTCTACTGTTAGGAGAATCACAAAATGAGAACAAGAATAATAAAATCTATTGCCCACAAATAACAATAATATGATTAACATACTAAAATTTATGGAACACTTTCTATGGGCCAGATTCTGTTAATCACATCATGTGCATCACCTCCTTTGCTCCTTCCAGCATCACTGTAAATTCTATTCTTATTATTAACCTCATTAACAGATGTGGAATGGAGAGTGGCCTGAACATCAGTGGGCAATGACAATTCCATATTTTCCTCTATAGTTCATTGTTCTGTTGTGGTTAAAGTTGAGACCAAGTGATTAACTTCATTTAATGGGTTCTGAGCAGGAGTCAGCACAATTCTTCTAAAAATCCCATCTGCACTTCTCCCCCAAACTTCTCTTCTCCTGACGCAAGTGATTAGCGAGGAGAGGAATGCTACAGAAGCTCTGAGCTCGGGGAACCTCCATCAGGCTGGGCCCCGAGTGACAATGGGGAGGAACAGAGCCTTTTCATAGACTTAGGGTAAATATGTACCAGGAGCAAGAGATACACCCTGGTTGTGTTAAGCCACTGAGATTTCTATGTGAATTTATTACTGTTGCATAATTGAACCTATCCTGAAAATAGACCAAGACCTTAAGAAGTTTAATAACTTACCCCAAGTAATAAGTCTGGGTAGGTGGTTGAATTGGAACTAGAATCAAGACTGCCTGGTTCCCAGGCAAGTCTCTCTACTATACAAATTCAAAGCTTATTGTGATAAGGGCCATAGCTTCTATTGCATAAGTCACCATGTAAATGGAATGTCTACAAAATCCTATTCATGAAAAGCCAGTCAATATGGAACTCTTAAAGGCAGATAATAGGGTACTCTGACAGAAAAGGCTAGCTAGAGATAGGTGGGAAGACTGAATTCCCAAGCAGACCCTGCAAGTGACAAAGCTGAAATGTCACTAAAATCAAAGTACAAGCAGAGGAATTGCCACATAGTCTCATAAGGTGACATCAATTTGCCAGTCTATGAGCTGACTCTCAGGCTTATCCAGTTTGTTCGGCAAATCCAAAACAGATCCCGCCCACAGTAGACTTAAGCCCCAAATCCAATTTGTTAATTTATAGCAATAAATATGACTGTCACATGGCCCACAATGATTTTGATGACCTAACTAATTAGAGCATTCTCACAGTTGACACTGTTGATCTTGACTTTTGGGATCTCTCACTCTCATTCACTTTCTTTTCCTACTTCAATAGAAGCTCATTCTCGGATTCCTTTGTTGATTCTCCTTCATCTCTCTGTCCTTCACATTGGAATGCTACAAAGCTCAGCCCTTACACTGCTCTTTTCTGTCTGCACATCTCCTTGATACTTTCCTTCTATATTCGTGGTTTTAAATAGCATCTACATGCTGGTGACTCTCAACTTTAGAGCTCCAGCTGGGACTTTAGTCTTGAACTCTAGGCCATCTGTTTACTATCTCCACTGAGCTATCTACTAGACATCTCAAATCTAACAAGTCCAGAGCTAACCTCCTGATCTTTACGTATGATCAAACTCCTCCTACAAATTCACCAGCACAATGAATGGAATTCCTACCAGTGACTCAAACCCACAGACTTGGAATCCTTCTTGACACCTCACTTTCTCTCTCACATCCCACTTCATATCTCCCAATCAACCTTATTGCTGTGCTTTCAAAATATAGCTGGAACTCCAGCACTGTTTACCACCTTTGTTGCTACTGTCTACATCACCAACATCTTTTCCAAGATCATTGCAATAGCTTCCCATTCATTTCCCATTCATCTTGGTGCACTCCCTCCCTCGAACACTTCCCAACACAGAAGTCAGGGAAATCATGTTAAAACCTTTGTCAGATCACATAACCCTTCTGTTTAAAACCTTCCAATGGTTTAACCTCACACACCGAGTAAACACCAGCTGTTATAATGGCTTATAAGGTCGCATACAACTTCATTTCTCCCCGCACCTCAACCCCAACACTTAACCTCTCTGAATGCACTTTCTGCCTCCTTTCCTGCTGCTTACTCCATGCCAGTCACTCTGGCCTCCTTTAAATGCCTGGAATATGCCAGCATGATTGTATCTTGAGATGATTTTATAGGTTACTTCGGAATGGTCTTCTTTCTAATATCCACGTGGTTGCCTCCATCACATTCTTCAAGTCTTTGCTTAAATGCCAACTTCTCAGAGTCCTTCCCTGACCCAATGCGAAATTGAAACATCCTCAGTACTTACCTCTCCTTTGCTTAGTTTTTTATCCATAGTGCTTATCTACAATTCAAGAACTACATTTTAGTGTGTTTGTGAGTGTATATGTGTTTGCACGCGCGTGTGCGTGTGCATCTCCAGTAGAATGAGAGCTGGGATTTTTGCTTCATTAATTTACTTCTATCTCCAAGAGCAAAATAAAAACACTGAAACATAGTAGATACTTCATATTTATCTTAAATAAATGAATGATTATGCTACCAGATATTATCTGTGTGTGTGAGCGTGTATTAAATTTGTTTAAAAAGTTGCTTGGTGAACATGGATTTTAGCAAGACCGGTATCTATGAGCCAAATATTTTAATGACACCATATTAGAATAGGTATGTAGCTATTTATGTGGCCACTGATTCTTCATTGCCAGGGTTACCTTTCCCCTCCTAATGAAGTAATTCTGACAAATTAACCTATTTTTCTCTTCAAGTATACGGATGTCCCCAACTAGGGGATAAAGCTTGCTTTGACCTAGGAACCATACTGCCTCTTCTCTAGAGTCACCATGCTTTCCACTACAGTGATTTTGTAATTTAACTCTCCGAGAATAGCTCCATTTCAAATTCCCTGTTGACAACAAGTTCTTGAGAGCACTATCCCTGTGCGAGACAAGGACAGCTCACACTCAAGTCGTTCATCTGGGCTCTGTTCAGCTGAAATGAGCTCTTCCATTTCATGCCATCTGGCAAAGATGATGTCTAATATACTTCAACTACTGGCACTCACCTATAAACATTCCTCCACCTATATCCATCCTTAACTCTTTTCCTCCAGGCTAGAAGTTTTCATACAAAATCAAAATTTAATTCCCCTCCTAAACCAACCTTTTTCTCCCTTTAAATCTGTTTCTTGATATTCTCTCTCTCTCTCTCTCTCTCTCTCTCTCTCTCTCTCTCTCTCTCTCTCTCTCTCTCTCTCTCTCATCACCCATTTCTCCTTAGATGGAAGGAAGAATATATATTACAAGAGATTATGTTTTCTTACTTTCCACATATATAGACTCAAGCCTCAATCTGCCTGCCAATGACACTGTCTGCCCCACACCTTCCATCCCACCCTCATGCTATCTGGAATGAGATATCAATACACACTTTGTATACTTTCTCACATTCCATTCTGTCCACAAGTCACTGCATTTCAACTTTCTTCCCACACATTACTCATCACTCATGCCAAGGTCAGCAGCTTCATAATAGCCAAATCCAGTGATTATTTCCAATTCCTCAGTCATTTGATTTCTTTTCTGGATTTGATACTCTTTCAAACTCTTTCCTTTCTGAATTCCTTTGGCTGCTGTGACTCCACACTTCTTTATTCTCCTATTATCTTCCTATCTTCTCTTGTGACTCCGCCTGTTAAATGTTGGTGATTCCCCAGGGTTCCATCCTAAAATCACTGCATGTTTTACTATTAATAAAAAAGTTAAATAAAAATTGAAGACAAAGTCAGAAAACTATGCAAAGATGTCTTCAAGCCGTCACTTTATAACTATGAGCCATAGCTACAAACATTTCTAGTCACTGAAAAATCATTCTAAATGCATGCCCTATTCAGGTCAATAGTGAATAAAGAACTGAAATATCTGTTGCTGGGGAGTCTCTGGTTCTCATCATAGGGTTCTTTCCAGGATAAAAATAACATAAATACATTTTTTCTAGATTTTTTTTGGAAAAAAAAACAAGTTAAAGAAAAGTTCAGTGATTACGGGCCACATCAAAAACTGTATCATGGCATGTACTAGAGGAGTAGTGGTTGGTCTCAGTCTACAGGCATCCCAAGGAACTGGGTTCATATCCCAGGGTCTAGGTGAACAATCAAGATGGATAGCTACATAAATAAATAAATAAAATGCTTCTTCCTCCCCTCGTCCTGCCTGCCTAATCACCTTCACTTCTGCCTGCAGCTTTCCTAAAAACAAATAAATAAAATGGGTGTCAGGAATAATATGGAAACTCCCTTGCTACAGTGGAGAGTTATCTAATGAAGAATCCAGAATGACTACTGATGAGCTACTCGAGTCAGGACAGATTCAACAACACAACACATAGAATTTGCATCTGTTGGGTTTTTGCTGTATAACAAATCACCACAACTACTAGTGACTTAAGATCCAATCATTCATTTATCTACAATGTGTATGTGGAATTTGGTCTTGATTCAGTTGAAATGGCACATTTTTTCTGATCCATGTAGCATCATCTTTGCTCACTTATATTTTTGTGATCAATTGGTGGTCGCTGGCCTCACTTACATGTCTAGTATTTGGTTGGCTACTGGTAAGAGACAACAGATATAACTAGAACATGTGCTATTCATTATCTAGTTGGATAACCTAGGCTTAACAGGGTTTCAAGAATACCTAGTAAGGGCAAGACCTAATGCCAACATCTTTTAAGACTCTGTCTTGCATCATGTTTATTATTGAACCAATGGTCACAGCAAGTCAAGTCACCAAGCCCAGAGTCGAGGTGGGAGAAGACTTCTCAACCAGTGTGGATTCAGGAAGGTTTATGGTGGAAATTTTTGAGAGACTCTAACACAGTAGCTATTTTAAAAAGAAAATAAAAATAGTTGGGATCCCCCAACTATAATTCTCTTCAAAGTACTTTTTAATTATAATGTTAACAACAGAGGAAAGGACTTTGTATACTTTTGTAGGAAAGCAAATTATTTAAAAGATGCTTTTAATTCTATAGTGTTTATATATTTTGTCTCCCTAGCTTCCTTTTGCGTAGAGAACCAGTTTCCTTGTTCAGTGCTGCTGGTGTAGCTGAGTTAATGAGCTATATCCTAGACCCTTCTATGCTACCTTCATGACTCAGGGCTGGCTAAGACTCAAAGATGGATCCAGAAGAGAACACATGATCAATAAGAACCAACCATATGCCTTTCCTGAGAGTGATCTATAGGGGTGGGGTGACAGGAAGTCCTCTGTCTGCTGGAGGAAACATATCTGGAGTTGGAAGTCAGTAGCCATATTCCCCAACAGAGAGGGAAAGCATCCCTTTTCTCTACTATTTTCTTTCCTGATTATTTTCAACCGAGTGACATTAAGTTCTAGTTCTTGTTTGTGAGGTTCTGCTTTACCACAGTATCCTTTTCAGATAATTGATTCAATAAATTCCCTTTTTTTCCTTAAGCTAATTTCAGTTGAGTTTCCGTCATTTGCAACTAAAACCTCTTGTTTGAAACCCAGTAATTGCTACTAAATAAACCCATCTTCTCATGCTAGCCCAATAACCATCATTCGCTGTCAGCTCTTAAATGCTTCAAAATTTCACTAGAGAAAGTGCTGTCAGGACAGGGCATGGAGGAGGAAATGAAAAGGAGCTTGAAGAAAATGAATGGACCACTGGGATAAGGAAAGAGACAGGATGAAAAATCACCACTCAGAATGGCCTGACAAGAAAAAGGAGATAGATAAACGGGAGACTTTTGGCAGCCAAGCAAGTAAATGAAAGAATAAGAAAGATGACACAGAATACTAAGAACTATATACCTGAAACACTCATAGGAGTAAGAACTCAGAACAATGGCTTTGCTGTTGTCAGTGGTTGTCTTTTGGAAAAATATACTTAGGATCATCATGAGAAAGAAAAAAGAAAGGAAAGAGTGATGAACAAGCTACCATAGGACACATTAAAATGAAAAATGGGTTGTGAAGAGAATTACTTCTTGACAGAAGCACAGTCCTGTTACTTTTAAATTTTGGTGTTCTGTCAAAAACTCCATCAGGATGATACAGGTTTATCTTCACACAGAAGCTATATTGTAGGCACTTTTCCCAAAGGATCATATTGTAAAGTACAATCTAGGACAATTATGTTCCAGCTCTCTTTCCTTTTGGCATATAACTAAATTCTTTTTTTAATCTGCCTATCTTGTGTTCTAATACCAGCCCAATTTTTTTCTCCCCAACTTTTACATTTGTTTGGCAATGTTTCCCAAAATCTCATTAACCAATGAGGTTCGGAACAACTTTTACTTCCTAATACAACACTCTTGCTCCTATCCAGAGCCATTTCTGCTGTGATACACACATAATGTAAACCCTGCCAGTAACTCTACTATTACCTATGAGGTTGGTTTACAGTGTTTTAATTGGAGAAGGGGCTCTAGAGAGACTAAGGGAGAATGACTTACCACAGTTTTCAACAATCTCTGATCCACTTGAAGTACAGAATCTCTGTATATGCTAACAAATTCATTTGAGCATGAAACAAAACTACATAAGTAAAATTGCCTTGGAAACTAGCTTCAAAGTGAAATGAGTCATAATTGTTAATTATGAAATCTTTCTACCTATATTAGGCCAGTCAGTATAGCTTGTTTCCAAGTTACGTAGAAGTGTTTAATGACTAATGACTAGATTTATGACACAATGGTCCCATCTGACCTATCCAGAGCTGACGCAGTCTGACAGATGTCATGGAGATGTATCCAGTATGCTTGCCCCAGTTCATCAGCTCCTTAGGACAGTTTCTGGCAGCTGCCCCAGCATCTGAGCTAGGTTCTTCCAGTACTACCATTGCCCATTAATCCTTCCCCACACACCATTCTGGTCTCAGGACTCTTGACTTGGACAAAATATGTATTGAATTATGTGTGTGTGTGTGTGTGTGTGTGTGTGTGTGTGTCAATATAAAGAAATGTTATGGGAATCAATGTTGGAATACAGATCAACTTGAACTCCAAGGGAGAAATGGAAGGAAGCTCCAGGAAACAGGGACACCTCACAGAATTGGTGTAAAGCATGGGTCTGGAAGTCAGAGAATCAAATTCAAATCCTAGCTCTGCCACTCATGTGTTTTAGGACCTGGCACATGATAACTGCTCAATAAATAGTGACTGAAGAAATCAACAAAATTAACTTCAGTTTTAGAACTCAAATTTCTCTTTAAAAAACAGGTATTTATAAAATACTGCAACAGGGTGTTATTAAGATTGAATAAGGTAGTATATAGGAAACGGATAGGAGAATGCCTGACAGAATTCTTGCTCAAAAAAAAGCATCTACTAGTAAGACCATTATCATTATCTTAAAAGAACAAAAGAAAAATATCCTATCTTCCCTTAAAGAGCTGGCCCAGGAAACAGAGTCCTGGACATTATGACTAAGTCATCTTTGAGACAGGAAAAGTGATAGCAAATAAACTGCAAGAAATTTCCAACTTTTCTTTTCTTTCTTTTTTTTTTTTGTTGGAGCAGAAAAGAAATATTAAATCAACCTCCTCATTATCAATTAAAAACAAAATTCTTGGGAATAGTAGCCAGCTCTTTGAAATTAGGCCCACCATGGAAGAACATGTCCAGGAAATCAATGTCAAGTTCTGATTTTTTGTCTCAAATTTTCCTACACCTCGGTTTTTCAGCTGAAGAAGCTAGAGGCAAAGAGAGAAAGTAACTTCTCAAAAATATTGAATGATTTCTAGTTTTTTTTTCAGCATGAATCGGGATATTGCTCTGAGAATAAGCCAAGGGTGGTGGGAATGAGCACTGTCAGGGTCTCCAAGGCTATTTTTTGTTGGTCAAACCAGGGAATCAGCTGATATTCTGCTTATTACAAATTCCAAATGAACATTTCCACCTGTCTTGGGCTGTCGTTCCATTTCCGGCTTCCCTGGGTTTCCAAGGACAGGTTTGTTGAAGGAGCCCTTGGAGAAAAATCACATCTGCTTTCTGTAACAGAGCTTCACAAAGGAGGCGCCATGACAGCTAAATCAAGGGCTTCTTTATCACAATAATTTGTGGAATTAAAAAAAAATAGATAGATAGATAGATAGATGGATAGCTACAGATTCCTGGGGTCCTCTTCTGAAGATTCGGATTCAATAAATCTGTGGTGGAGCCCCCAAATTGGTTATTTTCATAAAACCTCCGTAATGATTATAATGGACACACAGATTTGGGGACCCTTGTCTCCATATAGAATTACACACCCAAATTCCTTCAGGATCCAGGCAAGTCAAGCTAAATGTAAAGAGAAGGTTTTCTAGGCTGACATTTCATTTTCTCACTTTTGAAACAGACTTGAGTTTAAGAATTGATTTCCCTGTAATTCCACTAGAAGAAAAACAGGACACAGAGAATATTAAGTAATAACTGACACTCCACCTAAAGGCAGGGGAGTCACAGAGAGTGATGGGCACTCCAGCAATCTGCAAACCTCCCTCTCCACCTAAAATCAGCACGATTCATTTGTAGGTAATTACTGTCTTTTGGGAATATATGACAAACAGAGCCAGATCTTTTGATTTTTCCAAAAAGGAAAAAGTCAATTGAATTTCGATGTGAAATTTGAAAATTTTTTCATTTTAGGAATGCATGAAAATTCTTTGAAAATATTTTTTGAAAGCAAGAAAAATAATGAATAGAACACAAAGGACTCTTCTTAAAGTAGGAATTTCAGAGCAGTGGAACCAGCACTGCTTCTAGAGGCAGAAGCCTGCTAGGTGAGCCCCCAGGTCTAGTGCTTTCAGAGCTCTGAACATTTCAGGGCTCGGATGGCTCATTGGTCCAACGGGAAAAATAAAACCTGATGTACATAATTGCTCTGAGGATGAATGAAATCATGATTAAGAAAGCACTTCCTAGATGATAAAACGTTATTTCTCCTATCTACAGTTTAAACAGTGGCATGCAGTAAAATATGCTCAGAAAATAGAGTGACAAGCTCTGTCTCCGGGCTGGTCTTAAAAGAGTTCTGGGTCAGAGTTTTGTGTTCAAAAAATGACAAGAACAGAGATTTCAATTGGGCATGGCCTTTGCTTCTGGCCCAGTTTTGTCAAATGGTGCAAGCTGATAGCTTGTCTCAGCAGGATTCTGCAAGTCTTGGAGGTGGGAATCCTCCCATGTCCTGGCTTCATCACCTGCCACAGCTGGAGGGAACACAGGGAAGAAGGAGTTTTGTCGGAGGGGGGTGGTGGGGGGCAGAGTCAGACCTACAGGAGAGTGAGAGGATGCAGGCCCTGTGCCCTGAAGACAATGGATTCAAAGACAGTGGACGGAATTGGTGCTGATTATACAAGAGGAGACTCCCAGCCCAGAATGTCAGGTTTAAAGCTACTTCACTGATGTGGAAAGCCATCTTGGCACCAGCTCGTAAGGAAAGCAGAGAGGCAAATCTGTCACCAGCCAAGCCTTGCAGAGAAGTTTCAGCCCCTCAAAGCCAGGACACATTGCTCCTGGTGGAAGCTGACAAGCCAGACGGGTAACTGTTGGACTCCTGCGGTTTATTGAGCCTGAAATGAGTGTAGAAGGTCAGAGTCAAGATAAACCATATTCTGGATCACAAAACAAGATTCTACAACAAGTTTAAAAGGATTGAAATGATCTTAAACTGATAACACTGAAAATATAGATTACTTATACTTGTGGAATTCACTTAAATAAATACATAGAACTGAAACACTGAAGAATAAGGGTCTGAAATCAATGACCTATGGTTTTATCTTAACAAACTAGAAACAAAAGAACCAATTAGACTCTAAGTAAGAATAAGAGAGGAAATAATAAAAAGCAGAAAGTAATGAATTTGACCAGAGAAAAGTAATAGAAAAAAATTAAACAAGAAACTGCAAATCAATATCCCTTATAAACATATGTACAAAAATTCTCCACAAAATTTTAGCAAATTGAATGTACCCTAGTGGGTTAGCAATTAGGTCAATCACCTCTAAAGGATACAAGTCACATACTTCAGGGTTCGAATCTTGGGTCCAAGGGAAAACAAGCAGTGTGAACAAGTAACTGGAAACAAAATAAAATGCTTCTTCCTCCTCTCTCTTCCTGCCTGCCTGCCTACTTGCCTTCATTCCTGCCTGCACCTTTCCTTAAAAAAAAAATTTTTTAGCAAACTGAAACTAGCAATATATAAAAAATACAGGACACAATTACCAAGTGGGATTATTCTAGAAATTTAAGATTATTTTAATATCAGAAAATTAATCAGTACCATTCATCAAAGGACTCCTCTTTGTTAAGATGTCATTTTTCCCAGATTTCTCTATAGACTCAATGTAATCCCAATTAAAAACCCGGCAGGATATAGAAAAGCAAATAACTGAGTATCACAGAAATAGCTTTGAAAAAGAGTAGCAATGTTAAAGGTTTTACATTTTCTAATGTTAAGGCTTACTGTAAAGCTATAAAAATCAATACAATGTCATATTGGATCAGACAGACAAATAAACCCAGAGGATGGAACAGAGAGTCCAGGAATAGATAAACATACTCTATCATCTTCGTTTTTGACATGGAGGCCAAGGGAACTGGGGAGAGGATAATCTTTTCAGTAAACAGTGCTGAAGTAATTGATGAGTCACATAGAAAATAAATGCACCTTGTTCAACCCTTCACTCACACCGCACACACACACATTAAATGATCCAAGTCACAGACATACAAAAACTTAAAACTAAAAAAAAAAAAAAAAAAAAAAAAAAAAAAAAAAAAAAAAAAAAAAAAAAAAAAAAAAAAAAAAAAAAAAAAAAAAAAAAAAAAAAAAAGAGAGGAGAAAATGTTAATGGCCCTGGGTTTGGCAAAGATTTCTTAGATACAAAAAGCATGAACCATACAAGAAAGCAATCAACTGAACTTCAATATGATAAATCTTTGCTCTTCTAGAATCGCTATTAAGATGAAAAGTCAAATGACAGACTAGGAGATAATATTTTTATACACACACATTGCAATGGACTTGTATATGGAACATATAAGGAACACTTACAATTCAATAATAAGACAAAGAATGCAATTAAACACAGACAAAAGATTTAAATAGGCACTCTACCAGAGAAGAGAGATTTAGAAAGCAAATAAACACATGAAAAATTGCCCAACATGAGTAGTCCTTAGGGAAGCACAAATTAACACCACAAGTTACCATAATATATATGTGGAGAGAGAGAGAGAGAGAGAGAGAGAGAGAGAGAGAGAGAGAGAGAGAGAGAGAGAGATTGAGCCCATAGGAACATCAAGCAAGAGGTAATCGCTTTGTTCCTATAAGGGTAGTAAATGAAAACAATCCAAGTGAACACTCCTTTATCAAATACAATCTCCTTTTGCTAACAGTTTCACAAGAGCAATTTCACACTAATTACAGCCCAGTCTTAATTTCCTGTCATTGTTTCTGACTGCTTACACAAAATGAATGTCTTAAATGAGAAGTTTAGTCCTCTGTTCCTTGCATCATCAGTACTGACAAACCTTCATTTTATCTGACATGATTTTATCAGAATTTTCTCCAATATCATCTATGTAGAGCTTCATTCTGCTATTACCTTGGGAAGACCAAGAGCATGCAATGGGATGTCTCTCCAGTTCTCTCGACTTCAAATCTCTCTGCATAAGTACCAGTCATCACCTCCTTTTGCTCTATTTCAGAAGCAGTGGCAATCTCTAACTTTGCAAAGTTGGCCCCTCCACTGGAGCTATTAACTCAGTGGTCTCTCCCTTTGCTGAGCCATCAATCACCTTACTCAGATTTGCTCTTCCACATGCTTCTTCCTCTTAGTCTGCTAATCTTTCCAATCACGGACTCCCCTTCTAGGTGCCATTCTCTATCTTTCTGCCATTGAATTACTGCTTGACTTCTTGTTCATTCCCCAGCTCAAAGAAAAGTTTTTTATATAGCCATCATTCTTCTAGACATGGCACTTAAAATCACTACTGCCAGCAGAATGAATCCTGAATAGATACCAGTTCTGATGAGCTCACAAATATGCCCATGATTCAATCAATGCCCCATTCTATAAAGATCTATTCACTGCGTATGCACCAGGCACTGTTCCATGTATATCAGCAGGCGACAGATGTGCCAGGAAGGACATGTCATGGATACAGCAGCAAACAAAGAAGAATGAAAACCCCTTAGAGCTTACATGGTAGTGTGAAGAGAGAAACCAAAAAAAAAAACTAAATAATATAAACAAAAAAGCATAAAATGCATCAGCTGTGGGACATGCTCCGGGAAAAAGAGAGGAGGTTACACGAGGCAGTGCAAGTGAGGGGAATGGTGAGGCCAGATTTAGTAGAGAAGCTTTCGACCACAGTAGTGAAGGGAGAAGATTCCGGAGCCCGAAGATCTAAGTCCTTATGCCCCCTCTCCCTTTTCCCAACTGTGTGTCTCTAGGCAAGTCATTTAAACTCTTCATGCTCTAGTTTCCTCATCTGAAATGATGGTTAGAACCTATCACAAAGGGTTGTTGTAAGGATTAAAGGGTTTGCTATAAAGTTTTTAGAACAGTGCCTGAGTTCACAGTAAGAGCTCAAAAAATGTTAACTATTAATACTGGTACTCATCAATTCTTTATTTACATAGTACCTGCTAGATGCTATGAACTACATTAAATGATAAGAGAGCCATTCCTGACCTCTCAGGGAAGGTAGGAGTGCACACACAACACCATAGTATATAGTGGTGTTAAACCCTTACATCTTTCCAAGGAGAACATCACACTCATATCGTCACTCACAATATAAGAGGCTTTGAAACCGTCATCTCTTTCAGGAGAAGAACTAAAGCCCCCATCATATCTGCTGGAGAACATTGATCTGTAGACATCAATTGAACCCTACCTAGCAACTTAGTGGCTTAGCCTGGAGGTACAGTTAAGGTCAAGTGCAAGTACACTGGCTGAGACTAAGACCTTGACATTGCATACACCTATTTCAAGAATCATGTTTAACTGTGTGACCTTGAACAAATGATTTCACCTCCCAGAGCATCAGTTTTCCCATGGGCAAGTCAAGGACTGTTAATTCTGACAGCATCCATTTTATGCAAGGATAAAATACACTGATGTATACAAGGTACTTTGTAAGTCATTCAGCTCATAACAAGGACTCAATAAAATGGTAGCTTTAAAAGAAAACAAGACAAAGCAACATGTATTTCTTGGTTCTGTCGGTCTGTACTTGGTGAATATTCTGCATGAAACATCCAAGTCACTTTCAGATTTATGAGATGACATCAAGCACATTTCAATGTGTACAGAAATTAAACAGGAAACCTCACCTGAGTTCATAAAAATTATTCTTTCCCAGACCAATAATGTCATGAACTAACTTGCCTGGAATCTATAGTACCCAAAGACCATATTTTCTTTTTTTTTAAAGAAAGGAAGAAAGGAAGGAAGGGTAAGAGGGGGGAAGGGAGGGAGGAAAGAGAGAGGAAAGAAGCATCTTTATTTAGTTAGTTGTTAGTTAGTTAGTTGCGATAGTTAGAACCTAACTATTATTACTATTTTGGTTTCCCAACCCCGTCCCAGCCCTGGGTGATGAACTAGGTCCCCGGGCTTCACATGGTCCACGTCCCAGCTGTTTCAGCCACTTGAACCGCCAGGCGCACCCCCAGACCACATTTCTTATATGGATTTATTTTCCTATTTTTTGAGATCTGCACTCAAGCTATACTAATCGAGTGATTCAAAACAAGACAAATAGTGGTTTACTCAAAATATGAGCTCTTAGAAAGATTTCGCAAATTCAGAGCTTCAAAGGAAGCTTTCAGTAGGAAGAATATTCGAGGTGAATCCTTTCAGAAAAGCTATGGACTGTTGCTAGATTGACCTAGTTTATTTTATCATCGTTTAAAATGTAGATGTTCCAATATCCAGCTGAGCTAACGCCGCACAGCTGACTTGGCTGGGAGCCAGTTTCCTTTCTCCAGGGAAAAATACATGAGACACTGTCAAGAATGGTAGTGCCTAAGACAGTGGGAAAATGTTTGTTGTCAACGGCGGATTCAAAGGTTAAGAAATTCAGCTGCCACAATCTGGGCAAAGCTGTTGGTGGAAGACTTCTTGGCTGGAATAGGTCCTTAGAAATATGTCTGCTCTGAGATTAATAACAATGACCTGGGATGATGCAAAGTTCTCAGACTTCAGCGCCCTGGAAATAACCTACATCAATATCTTACTCCTAAATTCCCCCTACATGTCTCCGCTTGCACCTGAAAGAAACACAGTGATTGGTAATATTTCACACTTGTGTGGAACAGCCTTTCATCTTTGTGCATCAGAGAAAATTTCATGAAAGATGCTGGCACACTGGTTTGAAGCATCAGACCCCATTGAAAGGCAAAATGAAAGATGAGGACTGATTATTTATCAAGTTCCCGCAAGACGTGTTGGTGACGATGTGGAAATGGAGCCACTGAGCACACAAGCAATGCGTATTCAAAGTATATTCTCCTCTAAGTCATTTTTATGGTTCAGTTCAATGCAGTCTAGGCCATGACCCTTTAAAATAATCTTTTCCAGCTCATATTTTTTACCATGTTTTGCAACCTGCTAATTGGATCTTTTGTTTCAAGGCTTCTGTAAGCAGGGGTACCTATCTGAAAGGAAATGAAAATGAAGGAGGGACTGGACTGTGGCAAGTTGTCTGGGAGAAGAGGCAAAGAAAGAAGCATAACAGAGAACAGAGATAAATGCACATCCATGCTCATTACAGTGTTATTACAGTAGCCAAGAGCTGGAAACAACCTAAGTGCCCATCAACAGATGACTGGATAAAGATGTGGTATACACACACACACACACACACACACGCACGATGAAACACTACTTAGCTATCAAAAAAGATGAAATCCTGCCATTTGCAGCAACATGGATAGGCCGAGAGGGAATTACACTGGGTGAGATAAGCCAGGAGAAAAACAGACATCGTATGATATCGCTCCTATGTGCTGCATAGAGATACCAGGCAAACAAATGAATTAAATGAAATAAAAATAGACTTGTAACAAATGGACTCCATCAAACAACAACTGAATTTTAGTCAAAAATAAAAGCAAATCAATGTTGTAGGGAGAGAAGGGGGAGGGTGGGCAAACAGGTGAAGGGGACAGATGTACACACCTCAAACCTGCATCGTGTTATAATGCAATGTTCCTTCACTAACATTAACCAAAGAAAGAAGCACAGTCATTCTCTGACACACTGATGGACGCCTGCACGTCACCGGTGTGTGCGGTATTGGACTAGGCTCTTAGAGAACCAACGAGACTCATGCTGTTGGAACAATGGTGCGGGTGGGTGACCGCTTCCAGTCAGTGTCCCCCTAGAAGCAGTTGGCTCCTCTGGGTGCTGATGCCCTAGTAATAGATCAGGTCCGTGGGCCCTGGAGCCAGATAGCCTCGAATGTTTGGATCCGGTTGCTCTCCTCGCTGTTGACGTCAGTTTTCCCAACATTTCTAGTGTCTTCACCTGTAACACTGGGATGGTGATACTCTATGCAAGACCTCATCACTCCGTTGTACAGCTGAGGCGGTAACATGCGCACAGCCCATGGCACAGAACCTGGCACCGACAAGTCTCTGCAGGTCAGCAGCAGGCAGAGAGGCCAGCGGGAACCCTTCGAGGATTTGCTCCTTGGAGACAATCTTGGCACATTAATAGGAAATAATGATCATGCGGCACTAGCGGGGATTGTGCTTTGTCAAAGGAGACTGATTAGTAAAGGGCACTCTAACCCTGGTGGTGGGTATGCTGTGAACGCACACAGGCTGAGGTGTGATTTCAATAATCTAAGATGAATATGAGTATGCAAACCAAAAAATAATAAAATTATTTTGAAAAAGATGAAAGACAAATACCAGATGATCTCATGCCTAGGTGGAATATAAACAAACAGAGAAAAGGAACAGACTGAACAAAAACCAACCTTGGACACTGACAACAGAGCTCAGGTTACCAGTGAGGAAGCAGGTGGGGAGCAAGGGGTGGAGGGGCCCAGTGGACAGCGGTGAAGGACTTTTGGTCACCCGGGGGTGGGCAGGGGGTGTGGTCATATATCTGATGAAAGGCGAACCTACACATACCTTATAAATCAAATTTACCTCAGTAAACACTTTTTTAAACTATCCTAGAACACACACTACGTACCAGGCAGGCCATATTCTAAGGGATTCACCGTGAGTGAACACATTTAATGCTCACAATATGCATGTGATGCAGACGTAGCTGTTATGACTGTCTTCTGAGGGGGAGACTCAGGGAGGAAGAGCTCCGTCTGTAAGTGAGGATGGAGACAGGGTGTATGCCTGGCAGTCAGGCTCTAGAACCCATGCACATAAGCTCAGCACTTGCAATGAGAGCGATATGTCATTAAAAAATTAAAAGAAAGTGATATTTAAATCAGGGGTGGTCACTTAAACAAGTGAAGCCAATAAGCATTTCAAGTCAGATATACACATACTACACACACACACGTATAAACATATAGAGATCAATACATATATTTATTGTATGTATATGTGTATATATGTCTATGCACACACATGTGCATGTTTGTGTGTGTGAATGTGTGTGTGTGTAGAAAATGAAAGTTAAAACTCTTTTCTAAGCTAAGAGAACTTGTACAGGTCAGCCAAGTGTCTGTCTATACTATGGACAGTGGTAGCACCATTACCTGAAAATTAGCAGAACATCCAGGGTAATTTCTTCTGGTCCCTATGGGATCACCACGTATCAACTACTTGAGTGACTGAAACCAGGTACCATTCTGAATTCTACTTCTTCTGATGCTCTCACCCAGCTCTCCAATGGTCTGCCCATCAGTAGGTGGACAGCCAACACTTCTCTTGAATTCGTCTATCCTCTATTCTCAACAGCATCCTCAGTTTCCTTAGGATAACTAGGTCAGACTCCTAATCCTCCTCCCTGACACCATCCTTGCCCAACCCACTCCATTTTCCTCACTGCTACTGAAGAATCATGCTAACACATAAATGTTACAATGTGGATCCTTTGCATAAAGCCCTAAAATCCAAACTCAATAAGGTCCTGTTCCTCTCGTCCTGCTCCCCCAGATGGAAACACACATGCATTGAAAGATGTTGCCTCCTCTGATTGGAAAGCTTTCTCTCTCACATACCTTCCTTGGCAACTTCCACTTTGATTTAGAAAGTCTTTACTCAATTATTAAGACTCAGTTCAAATATCACCTCCTCAAGAAAGTCTTCCATGACTCCCTCAGGCAAAGGTAACTGCCTTCCCCTTTGTGCCTGTAATAGCCAAATTGTAACTTTCTCCCCTAACACTAGCAGATAAGCTTTTGATGGCAAGTGCTATACGAACGCAATACATTCCCAGCCTCAGATCAGTCTTCTGGCACATAGAAGAAGCTCAACAAATATTTCTCTCTCTTTTTTTTTTGAAGCCTACAGTATACTTTATTGATGATATATGACAGGTGGGACTCTCTAAGGCCCCTCCCTGTCTTCAGGGGTCTGGGATGGAGACTATGAGGTCAGGAGCTTTTCAGCATGTTGGATGAGTGGGGGGAGACTCCCCAGCAACAGAGGGTCTCCCTTTTTGTGTGTGCTCTCCCTGGAGCTAGTAGGTTGGGGCTCTTACTCCTTGGAGGCCGTAAGGTTCACCGCCCTGTCGCTGTAGCCAAATTCATTGTCATACCAGGAAATGAGCTTGATGAAGTGGTCTTTGAGGTCAATGCCAAGCCCAGAACTGAACGTGGAGGAGTGAGTGTCACTGTTAAAAATCACTGAGACAACCTGATCTTCAGCGTAGCCCGGGATGCCCTTGAGGGGGCCCCCTGAAGCCTTCTTCACCACCTTCGTGATGTCATCACATTTGGAAGTTTTCTCCAGGTGGCAAGTCAGGTACTCAAGTGACGGTTGGGGATGGGGACATGGAAGTCCATGCAATGAGCTTCCCACTGAGCCCAGGGATGACCTTTCCCATGGCCTTGGCAGCAGCAGTAGAAGCAGGGATAATGTTCCAGGCAGCCCCTCAGTCATCGCGCCACAGTTTCTTAGAGGGGTCATCCACTGTTTTGTGGACAGTAGTGATGACATGGGCTGTGAGTCCCTTCATGATGCCAAGGTGTCTTCGATGACCTTGGCCAGGGGGGCCAAGCAGTTGGTGGCTCAGGAGGCACTGCTGACGACCTTGAGGGGATTGTCATACTTCTCCTGGTTCACGTCCATCACAAACATGGGGGCATCAGCAGAAGGGGCAGAGATGATGATTTTTAGCTCCACCCTTTAAGTGAGCCCAGCCTTCTCCAAGGTAGTGTAGACGCCAGTGGACTCCACAACATACTCAGCACCAGCATCGCCCATTTGATGTTGGGAGATCCTGAAAGATGGAGATGATCTTTCCATTGACGACAAGCTTCCCATTCTCAGCCTTGACTGCGCCGTTGAACTTGCCATGGGTGGAATTATACTGGAACATGTAGAACATGTATGTAGTTGACATCAATGAAGGGGTCACTGATGGCAACCATGCCTACTCTGCCAGAGTTAAAAGCATCCCTGGTGACCAGACATCCAATATGTCCAATCCCACTTTCACCATCGTGTCTCAGGGTCATGGCTGGCACTGCACGAGAAGAGTGGCTGTTGAATGAGGAGGAGCAGAGAGGTCAACAAATATATCACGTATTGTCACTGCCCTATCACACTGCAGTGTGGTCATTTGTTGGCATGTCATTCTTCTCTACAGGAATGTGAGCTCCTAGAGGCAAAGCTAGTTTCTGTCACTTCTGTATCCCAGCACCTATCACACTGCTTGGCAAAAAGTAAGTGCTTAATGTTTGCTGAGTGAATTGATGTACAAATAAATGAATAAACTACACAGGATGCCAGGATTTCCTTTCCTGTCAGCATAACCTGAATCTACTGTTCTAGTAGTGTTTATAGAGAAAGCTCTCGCCAAAAGCAAATCAAGTCCAGCTGGAAGATGCCGCTATAAAACAAACCAGATTCTGAGCAACCAAAGGGCGCTCTGTTTGCATGGGTCCTAAACATAAATAAAAATATGCGAAATCCCAATTTTAATTGGGAAAAATAATACATATTGTTGATGCCTATTTAATTACACTTCTGCAGCAAAAGGGACTTGAAAAGGCTGTGATTTGAAGTGTGGTCTACACAGGCAAAATTCCCACATAGTCAAGGGCTTAGAGAGAGCTCTTCTTTATAACTGCTCCCTAGAACTTTTGCATGGCTACATAATCTCCCTGTGAGATTGGTATTAGGATAACCACTATTATAGATGAAGAAATGAAGACCCAGAGAGATTCGGGTAATAGAATAAACTCCTGGTATATAGCATGCCCTGGGGGTCTATACTAGGGCCGAGTGTCAGTGACCAAATACATCTGGTTATCTCACTCAAGTTCCAGAATAACAGGTTGTCTTGTAGAAAATGTGCCTAAGACAGAACTCATCTCTTGAAAGAAGCTTTGGTTCATCAGCCAGATGCATTCCTGCTCACCTTAACACCTGAGCTCACTGGGGAGACAGGTGAATTAGTCAACTGCATTCACTTTATTGAGCAACTACTATGCCCAGCACATAATGAGACTTCAATGAACAGAGAAAAGGGAATGAATGACCCTGAAAAATGTGGATAATGTACCAAAGACCAGTAACATCCTGTTGGACAAGGAAGAGGCAGCATTCTTGAGGGCCTATTTCAGAAAAAAAATGGCAGTGATGTGTTTCTAGTACAAAATTTGGTGACAAAACTCTGAGTACAATACTGCTATATACACACATATATACAAATATAAAAGGACTGGACATGCACACACCAAAATATTGTTAATATTTCTCTAGAGACTGAGATGACAATTTGCTTTAGAGTCTTCCACAAACTTTTGTTCATAGAGTACTTTATGATCAGATTACATTTTTTTACATTTTATAAAAAATTAAAGGTTATCAAATATAACAGTGTTGCCAAGGAGCGGGGGGAAAGGGAGCAGCAAACACATTCAAGTTCATAACATCCTGTTCTCCTTGGTTCTCCCTCTAGGACTAGGATCAACAAGACTCAACCACCCCCAAGATGTGCAATTTGAATTGCAATGAATTCAACAAGTCAACAAACTTCCTGGCTGATTTGGAGAACTAAAATTTTCTGCATTGCAACTTCACTAAATTTGGTGCTTTAGACCATAAAATTATTGTCAATGGCCAGAGCTCCGAAGCCTGCAGTGGAGACACCAGCTTCAGCCTCGGAGATACACTTGAAAGACTTTGGTTCTCTGCACCTCCATGTCTGCTGCAGCACTATTTACTATAACCTAGAACTGGGAACAACCTAAGTGGCCATCTTCAGATGAAAGCATAAAGAATATATGTATAGATACACAACAGAATACTACACAGTCTTTAGAAAAGATGCAATCCTATTATTAATGACAGCATAGATGGAACCAGAGGGGATTATGCTAAGTGAAATAAGTCAGAAGGAGAAAGACAAATACTAGATGATCTCATTCATACATGGAATATAAAGAAGCAAAACAAAGGAACAGACCGTGGACACTGACAATAGAACTGAGGTGACCAGTGAGAAAGCGAAAAAGGACAGAAGCAAGGGGTGGTGGGGGTGTCCAATGGACAGTATTGGAGGACTTTTGGTCATTTGGTGGTGGGTTTGGTGCTTAGTCATATAGCTGATGAATGGTGAGCCTGTACATATGGGCTTATATTATTTTGTAAGTCAAAGTATCCTCAATAAAGAGTTTAGTAAAAAGTCTGTGTTCTCAGTGGTTGTTTTCCCTGCATTCTGCTGCCAGCTTCCAAAACAAGGGAGATGGCAGTGTCACCGAGATGCAGAAGTGAGACATCTACCATGGAGTTGGAGGAAATATATGGTAAGAGGGCTTTCTACTCCATGGTTCTCAAGAGTGAGCAAGAGACACAATATTCAGTTGACTTCCTTTGACATCATGGTAAAGAAAACCCATCTTTCCAATAAACGGGGTTGAGAGGAGGAAGGCAGAGAACCAGAGACAGAGTAGGGCCAGCCTCTGTCCTTTCCTCCCAGGAAGCCAGAAAGCTGCTCTGGGCTTCAAAGTTGTTCATTTACTCCTTCTACAAAATATGCCAAGCCTGGGCCTCCCTTGGCCCTGTGGGAGGACTGGAAAACAGAGGTGTCTAAAATAAGATGTGTGCTCTAAAGGACTCACTTGGCTTCTGAGTGAAGCAAACTCAGAAAAAGTCAAGTGCAATATAATCTGTGGGGTGTGTCACTGAGGAGCAAACCAAAAGTGGCAAAGGGGTAAAGAGACAAAGGAGAGACTGAGCAAGACAGTGCCCACCCTCCTAGGTGGAGACAGGAGGATGAGCAGTTAGACCTCCTCACAGTTTACACTAACCCGGAAAACAAGCCAGTTGAAATTAGCTAGAAGCTTGCTTTGAGGATATTTTCTAGGAAATTATCTTTTATGACTGATGGATAGATGTCACAATTTGGACAAATTCCCAAAATTGTTTTCCAGCAGATTCTCAAAGTTCCAATATTTGATGGGAGTAGGGTGTTGGGAGAGTGATGAAAAGTACTCGCTCTATTAATGAGATCTAGATTTATCTTGGCATCTTAATCTCAGCACTATGGTATCCAGTGTCTCTCAACCCTGGTTACGCACTGGACTCATCTGCAGCCATTTTGGAAAATGCTGATACTCTAGCTCCACCCAGACCATTTGGAGCAGAATCTGTGGAGCACAGGCTAAGAGATACTAATACGGTTCAAGTTTCGGGGTCAAGAACACAAGAGCAATCCTCTATGCCAGTTTTATCACATCCAAAATGAGAACAGCTCTGCTTCAGCAACATCTGAGTTATTCTGAGGAACCAATAAAATAGTGCACATGAAAGTGCACGGGGAAGTATAACATTGTACGTAAATGTAAGGCCATTTTCCCACATTAACATGGTGCAGCTGTCCTTTAAAAATGTTTACAGTTCAAAATTAACAGGACACAGGACTGTGGTTACCAGGGGGCTGGGAGCGGGGAGGGAAAGAAGGAGGGAATAAAATGTTGGTAAAGGACCCTGGACGTCTGGTGGGGGGTGTGGCATGAAATATAGACTGAGATGCAATGTCAATATCCTAAAATGAATGGAGCAGGGTAAAGAAAAGAAATAACAAATAATACTATTTTTCAAAAGCTAGAGAAAAAATGTTGATATTCAAATGTGACTCAGGAGCATATAAATTCCTTAGTGAAGAGTGGTGGGTGGTGGCTTGTCTTCTGCAGACCTGTCCAAAGCAGCATTGATAAAAATCTGGAAAAACCCAAAGCAGTAAGTGTTTGGTTGACTGAAATATGAAAACATATTATATAAGCATTACAAATACAGAGGTCATGGAAACACAAAGCACAAGCTGTAACTAATGATGTTTGGAAGATGGAAGGGGATTCATATCTATTGATTTATTCTAGGACCTAGGCACTTTTTGTATATTATGCCTTTTAACAGGTAGAAAAGGTTTTCATGGTGTTTTTGAAACATTAAGTTATGAAATCAGTGTTGTGACTCACAACCGGTATTTCTTAAATAAAATGGAAATGGAAAAAAGAGTAAAAATGTAAGAGTACATCTAACTTATGAAAGCTTTGCTTGGGTTGTACACGTGAGGGTGTATATATATATATCTATATATCTATATAGATATATAGATATATATATATGTGACTACAATGTGATATAAGATTATATTTCTCACTCCAGGCTGTTGACAAAATATTTGAAAGTCACCACCCAAAGAGCATATCATTATGAAATCTAACTTACAGATCAATAAACTGAGGCTCAGAGAGCTCAAATAATGCACCCAAGGCTGTATATTTTTCCTTTAGTGGCAGAATCCATTTTACCAACAGTCCATACTCTTTTCTAGAGAAAGGAGGCATTCTGGAAGAATAAATAAAGGGTATCTTTAGAGAGGAGACCCACATGTGTGAATAATTACTACTTTTAATAACATTATTTGTACAGCAGTATTGCAACTTCCTAATTTTATTGTTGAGATTTAACATTGTCCAGACTCACTGATTTATTAACTGTCATAGCCCGAGCCACAATTTGAACTCCAGCTGAATTTTCTTTCCACTTTCATCACTTTCAAGCTTGGTCGGAACTCCTATACTTGTGGGCTTGCTTTGTTTTGATTTCTTTCCTTTGTTATTCCAGGCTCATCACTTCACTGCAAGGAGCCAGACGCTCCTGTTACTGGGCTCCCCCCACCATCCTGAGAGGTGCAGCCTCCCACAGTGAAGCCTACCGCCCAGGGGACACCTGGTCAATTGGCGGACTCTTGTGGTAGAGCGGCTGGGTGGACAGATTTGCTCAGGAGCACTGCACCTGGACAAACATGACTTGAATGTGTTGGCTCCAAGGACAATATTGCTCCAATGGATCCTTTTACTGGCTACAGCCTTAACTATCTCACCAAAAACTTTCCTTTCTTGCTCAGTGTCTGTACCAAGAACGCCTCGTATTACAAAGACAGACTTCAGAGTGGTTTTGACAATTTGGAAATACCACCAAAGTGATAGTTTAATGATTTTATGTATGTGTTTCGTTTTTTCTTGAGTGTTTTCTGTTTCTTCAAGATCCACAGATATTCCTTTCCATTTAAACTTTGAGCAGAGACCTGGTCATGTCAAAATTTTTTTCTAATGAAAAGTGATCAAATACTCCAATACTACAAAATTGGATAGAAAACCCCTTTTCAGACCACCTCCCATCAATACTCACAAAGCCAAGAAGGTGTCCAATTGAGGATAGATGCTATTTTGGGGAGCTCAGCAGAGCATCTTTGAATGAGGATGTGTCACAGAAATGGGAGTATTGAAGAACTGGTCTGTGAATAGCTCCTCTAATCAAATCGAACCTACCACCCAGACTGCTGAGGTACCTAGGAGGGGCTTTCATCTCCTCTGTGCTGGGGAGAGGGCAGGCACTCTGTCAGTGTTGACTTTTCCTTGGGGACATGAGCATTAACTAAGGGGAGACAGGAGCAACTACAGACCTTTTCAAGTGGAATCCATGTTGGAATGGATTAATAATAATTCCACCAAGTGGGATTAATCTTGGGATGCAACGATGGTTCTACAAGCGCAAATCTATTAATGGAATATACCACATTGATAAGAACAAGGAGAAAAAAATCATATCAATAGATGCAGAGAAAGCTTTGGACAAGATTCAACACCCATTTGTGATTTTTTAAAAGAAAACCACATAAAATAGTGATAGAAGTTACTTAACTCAACATATTAAAGGCCATATATGATAAACCCACAGCCAACATCATGCTCAATGGTAAAAAAATGAAAACATTCCTCTAAGATCAGGAAGAAGACAAAGCTGTCTACTCACACCACTTCTACTGAACATCATACTGAAGGTCTTAGCCAGAGGAATCAGGCAAGATGGAGAAAGAAAATAATTCAAATTGGAAATGAGGAAGTCAAACTATCACTACTTATAGATGACATGAATTTCATATGTAGAAAACCCCAAAACTGCTAGAATTAGTCAATGTATACAGCTAGGTCACAGACTACAAAATCAATGCACACATATCCATTGCATTTTTTTACAAAAACAATAACATAGAAGAGAATAAAATCAAGAAAACTATTCCCTTGAAAATAGGAGCAAAAAGAATCAAGTACTTTGGAATACACTTAACAAAGAAAACACCATTCTTGAATGAAACAGAAGAAGATATAAAGAGATGGAAAGATAGCTTATGCTCATGGCTGGGAAGAATTAACATTGCTAAAATGATCATCTAACCTGAAGCAATGTACAGGTTTAATGCAATCCCCATCAAAGTTCCATGAGCATATTTCAAGGAAATTGAGCAAAAGATGTTTAAATCTGAATGGAACAAAGACCCCAAATAGCCAAAGCAATAATGAAGAAAAAGAACAAACCTAGAGGTATCACATTCCCAGATCTTGAGCTTCACAGTAAAGTGATCATGACAAAAATATATGGACTAATAACAGAGACACAGATCAGTGGAATAGGACAGAATCACCAGAAATTGACTCACACATATATCATCAGTTAACTTATGACAAAGGAGCCGAGAGCATATGATGAAGAAAGGAAAGTCTTTTCAATAAATGATTTCAGGAAAATTATACAGCCACAGGCAAAAGAAAGACGCTAGATTACTCTCTAACATTATACAGAAAAATTAATTCAAAATGAATTAGAGACTTGAACATAAGACTGGAAACCATGAAATTCTTGGAAGACAACATAGGAAAGACATTCTGTGACATTAAATTCAGAAAGGCTTTGGGGACTCAACTCCAGCATCAAGGGAAACAAATCAAAAATAAGCAAATGGGACTACATAAAATTAAAATCTTCTGCAGAGCAAATGAAAGCATCATTGAAACAAAAAAGACAACCTACTAACTGGGAGAAAATATTTGCATTCTGCATTTCTGACAAGAAATATCCAAAATATACAAAGAACACATAAAATTCAACAATAGTGAATCAATCCAATCAAAAAATGGATAGAAGACTCAGATAGATACTTCATCCGAGAAGACATACAGATGGCCAACAGGCATATGAAAAGATGTTCCTCCTCATCTGTTATTAGTAAAATGCATATCACAACGACAAGAGTTCACCCTATTCCTGCAAGACTGGCTATTATCAAAAAATCTGAAAACAACAAATATTGGTAAGGATGTGGGAAAAAAGAGAACACTTTTAAACTGTTGGTAAGAATGCAAATTAGTGCAAGCTTATGGAAAGCAGTATGGAGATTCTTCAAAATTTTGAGTATGGAAATCCCATAAAACCCCATCACCCCACTTTTGGGTATTTACACAAAAGATACAGAAATACTAATTTGCAGAGATATACGTACCCCTGTGTTTATTGCATTATTTACAATAACCAAGAACTGGAGATTACCTGTGTCCATTGTCATATGACTGAACAAAATGTGGTATAAATATATATATATATATATATATATATATACACAATAGAATATTACAGAGCCCTTAAAAAGTTGAAATCCCGTCATATGCAAAAACATGAATGGAACTAGAGGGGATTATGCTAAGTGAAATAAATCAGAAGGAGAAAGACAAATACCAATGATCTCACACATATGTGAAATATAAATAAACAAAACAAAGGAACAGAGTAAACAAAGACCAACCTTTGGACATTAACAATTACCAGAGGGAATGGGGGCAGAGGATGGAGGCAGGTGTTTGTGGAGTTCAATGAGCAATGATGAACTTTTGGTAACTTGGTGATGGGCAGGGTATGATGGCATCATTTTGATGAATGGTGAACCTGCACATATGGGTCTATATTATTGCGTAAAGTGAAGATACCTCAATGTATATTCAATTAATTTTTAATTATTGATATTTATTTTCTCTTTTGTTTATAATACTACATTCATTTTGATTTCTATTACTTACAGCCAGAATTCCTAACAGTTAAAAATGGTAAGGCAATGGCTAAATTATGATGTGATCTTATTTGTAACAGTTATTGAGGTAACTTTGATTTACATAATAATATATGTGTAGGTTCACCATTCAACAAATAGAAGACAACACATCACATCTGTCATCAAACTGCTAATAGTTCTCTACCACTGCCTATTGCCCCCACTGCTACCTGTTGCCCCACTTCCTGTGGACACCTCAGTTCTACTGTCACTGTCCAAAGGTTGGTTTCTCTTTAGTCTGTTCCTTTGTTTTCTTTCTTTATATTCCACACATGAGTGAGATCATCCAGTGTTTGTCTTTCTCATTCTGACTGATTTCACTTAGCCTAATAACCTCTAGTCCTATCTTGTCACAAATAACAGGATTTCATCTTTTCAGAGCTGTGTAGTATTCTATGGTGCATATAGACCACATTTCTTTTTATCCAGTATGGGAAGTGTATATAACTCTGCAGACCGGTGTTTTGGGGTTTTTGAGTAAAGTAAATACCAAGAACAATATATATGCAATCTTATGAAAGAGTGATGCAGCCATCAAAAAGCATCATGTCAAAAATGTATTGGTGTGGGCAAATAATATAAGGGTAAGTAAAGAGCATAACACCAATGTGTGTGTGTACGTGTATAATCTAAATTATATGAAGTTTAAAAAAATATTCAAAGACAAAATACTCAGACATAAATAGTGGTTATATAAGTTGAGAAAGGGGCCCCCAAATATGGCCATATCCTAATAAGAACTTGTGAACATCACTTTCTATGGTCAAAGAGACTGTGGAAGTATGATTAAATGAAGAAACTTGAGATGGGGGAATTATCCTGCTTTATAAAGCCACAGCAGTCCTTAGAAGACAGAAGCAAGAGGGTCAGGGTCAGAGGAGGTGATACAACAACAGAAGCAAAATTGGAGCAACACTCTTCAAAGATGGAGGAAGAGGGTCACAAGCCAAGGCAAGTGACTGTTAGAAGTTAGAAAAGGGTGCCCCTGATGGCTCAGGTGTTAAGCCCGCATCCAGGGTGCAGTCCACATATAGTTCAGGATCTGGGGTCACAGCACAGAATGGGGATGGCAGGATGGAGGGGACAACTAAAATGAACAACTCAAAAAATAAAAATGCTTCTTCCTCTCCTCTCTTCCTTCCTACCTGCTACCTACCTGCACTCTTTCCTGTCTGCCTTCCTTCCACTTAAAACAAAAGTTGAAAAAGGCTAGGAAATGAATTTTGCCCTCAGAGCTTCCAGAAGGATCCAGCCCTGCCAACACCTTAACTTTAACCCAGTGAAAGTGATTTCAGATGTTTGACCTCCAGAACTGCAGGATAACACATTTATGTTGTTTTAAAGGCACTCTATGTGTGGCAATTTTTTACAGCAGCAATAGGAAACAGATGCAATCGCTGTCTCTGTGCTTTCTTTTAAACAACATGCTGTTTTCATAAGAAACATAATTCAATTAAAAAGGAATAAATATTGCCTGCTATATGAAGTCTTGAATACTTTCATATACATAATTTTTTTCTAAAGGAAAGGCGCAGGCAGGAATGAAGGTGAGCACAGGCAGACAGGAATTTATTCATTTTTATTATTGTTTTTACTATTTATTTTTATTTAGCTGTTCACCTTGATTGTTTCCCCAGGTACCGGGTCTTGAACCCAGGTCCTTTGGATATGTGCAGACCGCGCCTGGTGCACTTAACTGCTCAGCTACTAGGGCATGATACTTTTTTTCTTTCTTTCTTTTTTTAAGAGAAAGGTGCAGGAAGGCATGATGGCAATAGCAGGCAAGCAGGCAGGAAGAGAGAGGAAAGAATACATAGTCTTCATTGTTTGCTTTTAGCTATTCACACTGGTTGCCTCCCCCACACCCCACCCTGGCCTGGGACTCAAACCCTGGGGTATTGGCCTGCATCCTTTGGAGATGATTGACCTAACCACTGCTCCATCTTATATTTGAAGCATAATTTGGTTTCTGTCATTTTCTAGGATTGGGGAATAAAATCCCAGTGTTATCTTTTTACAATATGTGTTTCTGGAGACTCTCACTCTCTATTAATAGAATAGTGACCTTATCATTCCCCTGGGAAAGCTCCTGTCTTCTGCTGCTAATACTGAACAGGTGACTTAACACGCATTCATAGGCTAGACATCTGATGCAAAACCACAGGCCCACTGATAAGCTCGAATTGCAGCGCACGTCAAAGGCAGACCAAACTCATAGCAACCACTTGGATTTCCCATTCGCCTCTCCTGTTCTCCCAGCGCCACGATTCTGGAACCACCACTGAAATTGCCAAGAAAGAAAAGGGCAGCATGACTGCTACATGCCCACAGGAATCTAATGAAATGAAGAGCTTCAAGCTCTGAATGCTGCTCATGAAACCAAATGAGGTTAAGGAGCGCTGGTCTGACATCCAAGCCCCGGACCGTGACCACTGGCCCCTCTATGAGCACTCGGCATCCTCTGCGTACATTTCTCTGTTGTACTCATTTGACGCTATCATCATTATTTAATCCTGCATCTATTTCCCCAAATAGACTCTGATTTCCTCTAGGGTAGGGTCTGTCTTATTACTCATCTTTGACTTCGAAGTCTAAAACAGCACAGAGCAAGGCATTTACTAAATGTGGGTCAAACAAATTAAATCAAATCCTGATCTTGGCAAGAGAACTATAGAACTCTTACCCCAAATAATGAAATTTCAACTTTCTTGATTCTATCTTCAAAGTCAAACAACCTGACATCTTGACCAATGTATCCCTCAAGCTTTAGATAAACATGAGATTCTCTCAGGAGGAAACCTGTCAATTCCTGTTTAACTTGAGTCTAAGTTTCAAAGGGTAAAATTCAGACAGTGCCCGGAACCTATAGATGAATTCGTGATGGATGAATATCCACATCTTCTAGTTTCTCTTCTCAGAATTAATTCAAGCCAGGCCAATTCCAGATGATCCTTTCCTCCTCCAGGTGCTTCACTGAATGTTGGTGGACACACCAAAGAAGTTTCTGGAATTCTTGGTTCCTTAGGAACTTTTCAAGGTGCAACTAATGTGACTGGATGGAGTTCCTTTAGCAACTACAGTAATATACAAGCATTTTGACTGGGGAATCATATTGATCTAAGTTTAAATCCCTACTATAATTTATGATACCTGTAAGATATTGGGTATGTTGACTTATCTCTCTGAACTTATGACCCCTCATTTCAAAAGTGAGGATAAAATCTCTACTTATTGAGACTGTGATATATTTATATATATCACGTAACACAGAATTCCTGCACATGACAAATACGCAAGACATTAATAGTTGTTTGAATCATGAAAATTAAGTATGATCCCACACAAGTTAATTCAGAGAGGGTAAGGCCTGATGCTGTCTATCTAACAAGTCCATATTTGGAAGACACATCTCTCCAGGTAGGTCTTTTCCCATCTAGTCAATGTCGGGGGGAAGCCACAGTCAAAATAATATTATCTTGCCCCATAGAATTTCTACCATGAAAGAGAGAAATCATACCTAAATGAGAAATGACCCTGAATACTCATTTGGATTGACTTTATTATGCATATCCACATAGCTCTTCCCCTTCTTTGGAAACTAAACCATAACTGACTTCTTATCTCCAGTCATTCCTTAACAAAACTCACTCATATTTTGGGACTAAACACTCAAAAGCAACACAGTTGGGAAACACCTGTTTCTAAATAAGATGGAATACTAGGGACTGGATTTACTCTCCCACCCTCCAATAATTTTTTAAAACAGGACAATGGAACATGACTCTGGACATCAGCAATGAAGAACCATTCTCTGAGAGGTGGAAACAAATGTGATACTTCCTACAATCACCACGGGTTCTGCCTGGAGAGAGTCCCAGCTGTGGAGCATGGAAGGGGAACCCAGGTAGAGACCCTCAAACTTTCCGAGATGAAGAGATGGAGTCGGGAGTCCCAAGATGACAAGCTGGCTAGAGTTCAGGGGACAGAGTACCAGAGAGGAGAGCGCTACGGAAGCAAGCTTAGGGGTTCTGCAGAGAATGTCCCTCAAGTCTTCAGCTGAGTAGTGCTCAGTGCATGTGTCCAGGCCAGGAAAAGAACATTTTTAAAACATTATAAGGATTACTCATTATACTTGAAATTCATACAGAGACAAAAAAGAGTTCCTGTTACTTCCAGCCAGCAAGTAGATCATCAGTTACAGAAGATTGGGTAGATACCTAAAAGAAGTTGTATACCCCTTCACTGACACGGCAGAATTAGCCTTAGACAAATCACTGTTGTGGTTGCACCCCCAAAAGTTTAAAAGCATACCTAAATTATTGCATTATGTCCAGGCGTGCCAACTGCATTTTTTTAAAGTACTAAAAATATTTACAGAAATAGAAATATCTGGTCATCCAACAAGGTACAATTGTCCATTTTTACCATCCAATTAAAAAATGAAAGTATTCAAATAAGTAGGAAAATACAATCCATAATAAGGAGGAAAACCAATCAATGGAAATAGACCCAGAAACCACATGGATGCATAATTAGTAGAAAGGGACATTTAGACAGTCAATACAATGTATTCTATATGTTCAAGACCAGAGGAAAGACAGAGCACATTTAATAGAAATATGGGGGATTGGTGGATTTAAAGACCCTAATCAAACATCTCAAAATGAAAAGTATAGTGCCTGAAATAAAATAAATAATTGAAGGGTATTTACAGCAGATTCAACATAGCCAAAAATAAGACTAATGAGCTTGCAAATAATAACAACAGAAACTATTAAAAATGAGACACAGGTAGGAAAAAAGACTGAACCAGAATAAAGACAGCACCACTGAACTGTGAGGCAATATCAGGATATGTCATCAGTGTCTCAGGAAGAAGGAAGACAGAAAAAAAATATGAGGAAATAATAGCTGAAAACTCTTCAGACTTGATGAAAACTATAAATCCACCAAAGTCAGACTCTTAATAAATCCCATGTACCAGAAACATGAAGAAAAAACTGAGAGTGAATATACATCACAATCAAATGTACCTAATCAAGAAAAGAAAAAAGCTTAAAAGCAGTCAAGTGAAAAGGATACATTAAATGGAGATGAACAAAAACAGGCAGATTACATACACATTGGAAGCTTTGGGAAGCCAGGAAAACAAAAGCTTTCCCAAAGCAATGTGGCCCCCAACAGCTCAGGCAGCTAAGGTGAAGGCTGTAAAAAGTCATAGACCTAGGTTAGAGACCTTAGGGTGGAACACAAACAACAAACAAAACCCAAAGCAAAGACTATCATCTCAAGAGAATTAGAAGACAGCAGCAGACTGGGGAGGAAAAACCTTTTCTAAAGACACATCTGAGAAAACACTGTTATACAAACGCATACAAAGAACTCTTAAATTGCAACAATAAAAAAACAACCAGATTAAAAAATAGGTCAAATGCTTGGTGTGTTGAAATATATCTAAGGAATGGGTAACCTATACATAAGAAATTATTTTCATGTGTAGAATAATTACTACAAAAAAAAAAAAATAGGCCACATGGAGTGCCCTGGTGGAGCAGTGCTTGGGTCAATCTCCTCCGAAGGAGCACAGGTCCCATAGCCCTGGGTTCGAGTCCCGGTCTAGGGGGAAACAACCAGTATGAACAACTAAGCAAAACATTTTAAAAAGTAGTTCGAAGACCTCAACAAAACCATCTCACCAATGAAGATATACAGATGACAAATAAATACATTAAAACATATTCCACATCATTTGTCAGGGAAATGGAAATTAACGATACAGCATTACATGCCTATAAAAATGGCTACAATCCAGACCAGTGAAAATATCGTGTTGGCAAGGATGGAGAGTCAGGGGCCCTCTGATTTATTGCTGGTGGGAACACAAATTGGTAGTCACTTCAGAAAATACTTTGGCATTTTCTAACATACTCCTAACTAGTCATATTCTTAGCAAATGATCCAGTAACCATGATTCTTGGAATTTATCCAAAGGATTGAAACTTATGTCCACACAAACAACAAAAAGCATCTATAGTTTAATCTGTAATTTCCAAAATTTGGAAGCAACTTTAAGGATAAATGCATAAGGTACATTCAGACAATGGAATATTATTCAGCAGGAAAAGAAATAAACTCGACATGAAAAGCAATGGAAGAACTATAAACGTATATCACTAAGTGACAAAAATCTGTCTGAAAAGGCTGCATGCTGTGTGATTCCAACTATCTGATATTCTGTAAAAGGTAAAAGGTAAAACTCTGGAGACTATTTTTTTTAATTTAAATTAAAATAGATTGAAATTGAAATCGATTAAAGACATAAGACTTGAAACAATAAGATGTCTAAGGAAAGATATGGGAAAAATCTCCTGGATATTAGCCTTAGTAATGATTTTTCAATGACACTGAAAGGACAAGCAACAAAAGCAAAAATCAATAATCGGCACTTCGTCAACTAAAAGCATCTGCACAGCAAAAGAAATCACACAATGAAAAGGCAACCTACAAAAGGGAAGAAAATATCCACAAACTGTACTTTGGATAAGAGATTCATACCCAAATATATAAGGAACCCATACAGCTCTGTAACAAAAAGCAAAGTTCAATCCTGTTAGAATAGCGAACACCAAAAAAGGCAGTGCCGGCCGGGGTGTGGAGAAAAGGAAACCCTTGAATTCCTATGAATAGGAATGTAAATTGGTATATATTCCATGGTGATGGAAAACAATATGGAAGTTCTTCAAAAAAGTATAACTATAATTAGTATATATGTGATCCAGCAATTTCACCTTAGATGGGTATGTATCCAAAGGAAATAAAAACAGGATACAGAGAGAACAGCTTCCCTTCCATTTCATTGCAGCGTTACTCACTACAGCCAACATGCAACCTAAGTGTGTGTCAGCAGATGAATGGATAAGGGAGACATGATACATACAGATATTTATAATGTATCTATATATTTATAATGGGCTATTATTAAAAAAGAAGAAAATCCTGCCATTTGCAACAACATGGATGAAACTCGAGGGTATGAGATGAGGGACATTAAGTTGGAGAAGGAAATTCTATATGATCTCTCTTATATGCGGCATCACAAAGGTGAACTTGTGAAAACGGAGTGGAATGGTGGTTACAGGGGCCAGTGGGCTGGAGGCAGGGGCGGTGGTGGTGCCAATAGGAAGATTTTGGTCAAAGTTCTAGTTAGGAGAGGAACACATTCTGGGGGATCTGATGCACGGCATTGTGATTAAAGTTAACAATAACGAGTTCTATATTTAAATGTTTTTAAGAAAGTAAAAGATCTTAAAAGATCTCACCACACACAAAAAAAGCTAATGGCAATATATGACGTGATGGAAATGTGAGCTAATTCTAAGGTAATCATTTTATAACATGTAAGTATAACAAATGTGTTAGATGGTCAATTATTGCTCAGTAAAGGTGGGGGAGACGTGAATATTTTCCTGTAACATTCTACCATGTTTAAATGTTACTCAGTATCAAAAGGTAAACTCCAAATACATACCAAGCCACCAGCCTTAGTGTGCTGTATTTCGAGACAGGCTGAGATGTAAGCCCACAGAGTCCCAAGAATTCCCTCCCTTTCCTGGCTTGTCACTCCGAACCCCCCAGATGTCAAATACACGCCCCACTCATCCCCACTCGTGGGGGAGCCCAGCAAAAGAATGCTCCACTGGCTGAGAGATAGCAGCCATGCAGCATTACCCATACTAAACCAGAACTCGTTCCCATCTTCTCTTCCTAACTCCTGCACATCCTCAGGGCTCCTGAACCTCAGGGTTCAGAAACATTGGCTGGTTCCCCAAATCCCTAATACCGGCTCTGTATTCCAGTCCTGGCATCAAATTATGTTTGTGTTTTACTTTCCTTTCTCCCCAAGACCCCATTATAGGGCAGGGATGGTGTTTGAGAGTCCACTGATTTCCAGTGTCTAGTCAATAAAAATGTATGGAATGATAAAATGAATACAGACTTCCCAAGTTATTTATTTCCAACACAGCTAGCTTCTTTCATTTTTTTTTTAAAGGAAAGTTGCAGGCAGGAATGAAGGTGAACAGGCAGGCAGGCAGGAAGAGAGAGGAGAAAGCACTTTATTTTTATTTAGTTGTTCACATTGGTTGTTCTCCCAGCAAGATCCTGAACTCAGGATCTTGGGATGTATGTGGGTCTGTTCCCAGGTGTTATAGACCACTAGGCCACCATGGCACACCCCAGCTTCTTTCATAAGCTCTCCATTCAAAGTTATTCATTCTGCCTTCAAGATAGTCACCCATGCAGATTTTTACTTAAGAAAATACAGTATTTTTTTAAAACATTCCCATTGAAAAGTAATCTTTTAAAAAAGAAGTAAAACAGGATTTTTAGGGAAACCATTCTGCATGATACTATAATGGTAGAGATATGTCATTATATATTTGGTCAACCCCAAAATGTACAGCACCCAGGGTAAACCCTAATATAAACTTTGGACTCTGGGTGACAGTTTTATGTCAGTGTAGATTCATCAATTGTCACAAACACGTTAATGGGGGAGGCCATGCATGTGTGGGGACACAGGGTTTATGGGAAATCTCTGTGCCTTCCACTTAATTCTGGTGGGAATCTAACACTATTCTAAAAAATAATCTAGTTTGTAAAAGCAATCCTGAGAAAACATTAACATTTATTTTTCTCATTTCCACTCTACCATCAATAGTTAAAGAACAACTTTCCCTTCCTTTGTCTATGTCTATACATTTATAAACTTTACACATATGTACATGTATATACATGCATCTTTTCTGTTTCTTAAATGCACTTGGAATCATACTATAATAGTCTGCTGGTACTTGTGTTTTCACCTCACACCCTTTAATACTGTCTCAATACACATACCTTAACCTCAAGCATCTTAATACCTGTGTAGAATTCTACCGACATGCGTCATGTTTGATTTAAAAACTACTCTACTGAGATTATGTAAACTGTTGACTTTCATTTTTCCAATTCATTTCTATATTATTTCCTACAAATGTGTAACATTTTTATGTGGAGGGGAGAATTAAAAAGCAAACAAAAGTACAATTTTTCCAGAGCTGACACCCTGGTCTTCCTCCCGCATTGGATTCCCCTCCCTTGACACCCCAGGAATTTCAGTCATGTCCTCCTGTGCCCTTCCCCCTGCACACAAGTCATTTGGAACCATAACTGAACATTCCTTCAATTAAACCCTCCAGTCCTACGTATTTGACTTATATTTGGAAGCTTCAGGCCTGAATTACATGTAAATTTTAAGAGCACTTAACTATTGGAACCAACAAAGACACCTGTGGGTTCCCTATCTGCCGACCAAGCAGCAGTGGATAGAAAGTACATGCTATTTAGTGAGGCCTTGGATGGTTGTGCTGTACTAAACATATACAGAACAGCTTTCCTTGTCTTTATCTGCTAAATAATATAGTTTAATAACTATTTCCATGACACTGACATTGTATTAGGTATTTAAAGTACCCTAGAGATGATTTAAAGTGTATATGAGGATTTAGGTAAGTTATCCACAAAAACTACACCTTTTGGCACAGCCTAGTGGAGCAGCGGTTTAATCAAAGACCTCCAGCCTAAGCACAGTCCACAGACATCCCAAGGACCTGGGTTCATATCCTAGACCATGGAGAATAACCAAGGTGTACAACTAAACAAAATAAAGTGCTTCTTTCTCCTCTCTTCCTGCCTGCTTGCCTACTCAACTTCATTCTTCAAAAATAGAATACAACTACACCATCTAATATAATGAATTTGCACGTAGTTGGATTTCGGTACCCATATAACTGACCATCTCCCAAGAAAACCAGCAACTGCAGAAAAGAATCTCTTTCATCTTTCTTCATGGATCGTAGGTTTAAGGGGCATAAGCTTCATAGTGATCTGGGGATCTTGCTAAAATTCTACCTCCTAAGTCTCACCTACAAAGTTTTTTTCGAGTGGGCCCAGGAATCGACATGTTAAGCAGGTGATTGTCCAGGTGATGCTGATGAGATCAACACACAGTCCCATGGGAGAAACACCATTTGGCCCCTGAAGCAGAGGGGAAAAGGAGCTACTCTGTTGCTATGGTAACACCCAAACTTAAGGAGCTGAGAGATGGAAGCAAAGATTATCCCTGCCCTTATTTGGGTCCTATCCTTGTGAGTCCATGAGGGATAGTCTGAAAAATACTCAGGAAAGTAATGCAAAAGAACAACTAAAGTTAACCTTGAACAAATACTGAATACACAATCTAGAAAAGCATTAACTCCCTTACACCCGTGGTCTAATATTAGGAAGTCCTTAGAGACGACTTAATGAAACAGCCAGGGGCAGGAAACCAAGGTAACTGGGTCCCTATCATACCTGGCAAAGTTTTAGTGCAAGCAATATAAAGGTGTCTGACTTATATTTGATAAATTCTGTCACATTCATTTATTCATTCACTTAGTCAACTGTGTCTACGTTATAATGGTGTTTCAAAAGGGCTTTTTCTTCCAGAGTAGATAGACTATAAATAGGACAATCAGCTTTTACAAAGGCAAAACACAATAAAGGCATTCATAAAGACCAGTGCTGTGACTGGCTCATTTAAGAAATATTTATTAAAAACCTCCTTGTCTCTGGCAAATATTTCTATTAGGCTATTTTGAGTCTTACTTCAAATGCCGCTTCCCCTGTCAAGCTTTTCTCAAGATCCCCAGGAAGAATACATTTTTAAAACTTATTTATAGGTTTCTCCTATTGGCTCAGATGCTAAGCTGGCAACTGGGGCGTGGGCCGTGAAGCCCGAAGACCAGGATTCACAACCCAGGAGCTGGAGAAACCATCGAAATAATAAATAAAATCAACAATAAAAGTACTTCCTCTCCTCTTCCTTCCTTCCTTAAGAAAATCATTTTCCTTCTCTCCCTTCTTTTAAAAAAAAGAAATAAATTTACTCATTTACAGGTATGCCTTGCCTTTTGACAAAAAGAAATTCAGATTGGTGTTTTATATTATATAATCCAATTATTTTATGGTTGAAAGGAATCTGATTATAACACTAATTTCAATGTAATAAAATTTACTAATATACATCTGCTCCCAGGTAGATCACAAACTTCATGAGGAAGACTATGTCTTATTCATTATTAAGTCTTGACATTGAGTGTCCAGAAAATGAACACTCATATATGAATATCACCAAGTAAATGCTATCCTTCAAAGCAGTACCTCTGGAACCACTGTATTTCCTCAATAATACTGCTACTGCTTCCCAAATTTGAAGTTATCTCCAGAATCAGTTTCAAAAGCAGACAAGAGGACAAGAAATAATGCATTTGCCTTTGATTTTTTCCAAAGACATCATTTCTCTAAAATTGATTAGAAATTACTGTAGGCATGTCCTCAAAACATTGTAATCCTGTTCTGCCTCAATGACCCTGCCCCTGTCTCTCACCCGACCTATGTACAGATTGCTGCTTTGCTTTAGACTTGAGTTCAAATTTCAGTTCTGCTCTCTATTATCTGTTTATACCTGGTCACATTATCTGAGCTCTGAGTTCAGTGTGTCGGTTAATTTTATGTATCAACTTGGCTAGGCCATGGAGTGTCCAGATATTTGTTAAAACTGTGTCTGTCAAAGGCCTCCTGAATGAGACTGAAGCTGAATTAGTGGATTGAGGAAAGAAGATTGACTTTCCCTACGTAGAGTAAGTGAGAATCACTCTCTACCCGTTTTCTAGCTGAGATATGGAGTGCACTTGGAGTAGAACTTAGAACATGGGCAATCCTAATTCTCAGATCTTAGAATTTGCAGATGGCAGATCATGGAATTTCTCAGCCTCCAAAACTGTATGAGCCAATTATGATAAATTACTTATCATATATATCATATATGATAAATATATATGTGTGCATATACATTTTTATATTCTGTTCTATATTATATATATGCATGCATAAATCATATGTGTATATATATTTATACACAGAGAATTCTGTTTATCTGGAGAATACTGATTAATAAACTAAGATTCCTCATGTGTGAATCAGGGAAAATAAGAATCAACTTTTTTAGCACTGTGCTAAACATTTTATATGCATTATATCAACAATCCTTTAACCCCTGTCTGATGTATATGATCAATTTTCTACCTTCCTGCTTATTCAAAGTTCTTGTTCCTCTATGGACGTGACTTCTCTTGGTGGAATATTCTTCCATCACCAACCAACCAATTATCTTTGCAACTTACAGTTAACAACTGCTCCATGTTGGGCAGAATTCTCAGAGGAATATACCCTATCACCTGACCTACTGATGGGCTTTTTTTTTTATCAGATTCCCACCATTGCACCAGAAAAGCTTTGTTCAGGCTGTGAACTTGTGAATTTGGAGGCTGTGGACTTGGCAGGTTTGTTGAGGTTGGAACCTTATTTAGTGCCTTTCTCAGGACTACTGCAGAGCAGCTAAAGCACACCGGTGTGTTCTCATTCAGAAACAATGATCTCCCCTCATTCCGAGGCCCTAGTGTCTGGTCTCCAGCATTCAATCTATGTAAAAATGGATGGCCAAATCACTCAAAGCTTTCCTAAGAAAGACATTTCCAAAGATCAGTAGCCTTGAAAGAATATTTCTATAGCTTATCAAGAGAAAGCACTACACTCCTGGAGACATGTCCAGTAAAGGTCTTTGCCCTTAACAGATTTTTCTCAATTCTTCCATTTGGACATGGAATAAAAATATCCTGGAGGAGAAGCTGACGAGCAAGCCAATGGGGAGGCTGGAGCTCCCTCTAGGGGCCACAAAATGTATGCGCAAGTACAACACGGGCTCTGCTGGCAAATTCAAGAAAGTATTTTTAATGTTTTAAAATACATCGACCATCTGGAGGCGGCCACAGGAGCCTGTTCTGCCCGGGGTTGCATGAGTAAGAGGAGCCAGGTGTCCTACGTGCGCCAGCCAAGTTGGCATTCCTGGTCGCTTTAGGGAGCCGGTGGGCTACCTTAGAGACCAAGAGAATCAATCCAGTATCAGTTCCCAGATGAGAATGGTGATCAGCTTTAGAAAGAACAAGTGGTTGGGTTTAAGGAAGGGAGGAGACCTCTCAGTTGAAAAAGTCATGGGAATGTAAGCAGAAATAAAGGCTGCCAAGGCCGAGTTAGAGCCAGCGCCAGCTGACGGAAGAATCATGTATGGAAAACCAGTCGAGCATTCCTCAAATGAAAAATAGGTAAGTTCAACTGCAAGCTCAGAAATGAAGGCAGTCACACTTGTGACTCAGACAACTGAGACGGCCAGAGCACGGACCCTGTAAAGCCCAAGATCTCGGGTTCAAGACGCGGGCAGGGTAAAACCAAAATTAAATAAATGAAAATTCTTCTTCCTTGCCCTTTCTTCCTTCCTCTCTTAAAAAAAGAAAAAAGAAAAAAAAAAAAAAGAAAAGAAAGAAAAAAATACTCAAAAGAAAAATAAACAAGGAGGACTCAATTTAAAAGAACTCACTAAAACAAATCAAAAAACAGCAGCCTCCTTTCTTTTGGCAATGTCGATGAAAATGAGTAAGTGTAAATATTTTGGACTTAATCTTCTTAAAATATGTGTGAGTATTTTCTTTTTTTAAGGATAAAGATACAGACAGAAATGAAGGCAAGTAGGCAGACAAGTTGAGAAAGGAGAAAGAAGCATTTTTATTTTGTTTCTATTTAGTTGTTCACACTGGCTGCTCTCCCCTGACTGGGGACATGGACCCGGGTCTCTGGGATGTACGTGAACTGTACTCCTTCGGAAGCAGCTGATCTAACCACTACTCCACTGGGGCATGCAATAACATTTTCTTATTATACAGATAATAAAAATTCATTATAGAAAATTAAGAAGATAAGAAAACAATGACATAAAAACGATGTCAGCCAGTACCCCTCTGTATTACAGTGCTAGGCTCTGTAAACATTAACTATTAACATTAGCCTATTTCCCATGTCTGGGATATGTATGTACATTATATTTTTAAAACAAAATTGATATTGTGTTGTATATGTTCTCTGGAGCTGCTTTTCAGTTGAAATTATTTTGAAATATTTTTCTTAGTAAAATTCAAAAACCTGACATCAATAGCCACAGAGAATTTAATCAATAGAGGTCTCCTGCGGCAGGCACCTCATTAGCAGAACCACTCTTTAACGGGAGACAATGATCACCGAGCTCAGGATATGTCTCCGAGTAGATTCCCGGTGATTTCTTTAGAATGAGTTTCTGGAGCTAGAACTATTGGACTGAAGTATTTTGATGCTTTTTTTCAAGCTCCTCTCTAGAGAATTGGGTTTGTTTTGTTTTGGGGTTTTTTTTACTGCTTTATTCATTTGCCATCTTTACCTCATCCATACAGTGCAGAGTTTACATTTCTACCCATTTGATAGATTGAAATGTTCTTTAATAGTTCAATTTTATTGTCTTTTTCTTTTTTCTTTTTTTTTTTCACTGCTAAGAATTTTGTTCTTTATTCTTTTTTTTTTTAATTATTGATGCTATATCTTTGGTTCACAATGCTATATTCATTTTTGAATATTGACATTGCATCTCAGTCTGTATGTCACACCACAGCCACCACCAGAGTTCCAGTGTCCTTTACCACTACCTTTTCTCTTTCCTTCCCTCCCCCTCCCACCTGCCATCAGCCATGATCCTGTGTCCTGAGAGTTTTTGCTGGGGTTTATCTGTTTCATTTAATTATCTTCCACATATGAGTGAAACCATCCTGTATTTCTCTTTTTCTTTCTGACTTATTTCACTTAGTATGATCCCCTCCAGTTCCATCCAGATTGTTGCAAAGGGCACCATTTCATCTTTTTTTTCAGTAGCTACATAGAATTTCATTGAGGATATGCACCACTGCTTCTTTATCCATCATCTGTTGTTGGGTTAGGTTGCTTCCATTCTTGGCTATTTGTCAACTGTGCTGCTGTGAACATAGGGGTGCAGATATTTTTTCTGACTACAGATTTTGTATCCTCTGGGTGTATGCCCAATAGTGAGATTGCTGAATTGAATGGCAGATCCATCTTTATTAGTTTGAGAAATCTCCATACTGTTTTGGCATTTTCTTTAATCTACCAGGGAGGCTAAATTTTTGATATGTTAAGAAATCATTTTTAATCAACATTGTTCATTTTTCATTATTACAGTCATATTTTCTTATATTTGGTAATTTTTCACCTCTGTATCAAATAGTTACCTATACAAATAAATAAAATATAGCAACATCACCAGAATGACTTCACCGTGAGACAGGTTTAACAATGCTCCTTTCATTACGAAGTCATCCAGCAATTCTTAAGTATTTATTATACACCTGGACTGTGCACAGCACAGGATATTTGGATACTTAAGTTGAGAACGTAGTAGAGAAGTGGTCCCTTATACATTACTGGTGGGAACGTAATCTGGTAAAGCCATTATGGAAAAAGAGTATGAAGTTTCAAGAAATTAAAAATGGTACTACCAGTTGATTCAGCAATCTGTCCCATGGGTGGGTATATTGCCAGAGTATTTCCGAGTAAATGGCAGACAGAATATTAAAAAAATGCATATATTTGTAACCAGTGTTACTATGGATGCTAAAGAGGAAGAAATAAATTTTGCAATGTGAATAAGAATCTTCCATGATAATAAACTTTGATTCTGTGCAGGATCACAAAATGATTCCAGAAAGAATGATCAGATTTCTCCTTGGATGACGTGAAAGAACTCTGAATGCTTGAGAATACTGGTAATAGAAATAGGGAACTAGTAATTGGGAAAGTTTCCAAAATTGCCACAGAAGACACCAACCAATAAAGCACTGGTGTTATCATTCTTCTTTGACAAACGCTTCTGGTGTGTCTACTTCATACACTAGAGACAGTGCTTACATAAACGGAATTCAGCAGCGCAGACAGCAGAGCAAATCCCTGACCTCAAAGAGCTCACAGACTATAAATTTAAAAAATGAAAATAATATAGTGAGATAACAGCATGATTTAATGGAAATAGAGCCAAAGGACATTGTGGGACATAAAAAAAGGAATGATAGACTCTGCTTATGGGGCTAGAAACTTATTTAAGGTTTTTATAGGTTTGAAGAATTTGAACAGAGACCTTCAGGAAAATACTGACTCCTATCACACACACACACACACACACACCCCAGTAGAACAGCATCTCAACTTTTGCTTCTACTGAAAAGCAGATTGGGTTCACAGATCACAACTACTGTGTTGTCGCTTAGCATTCCTTACCATTTCTATCACGACAAGTACCCTGAAGATACTGTAATTTAGTGGTGAAGACTGCAGGTTCGCATCCTGGTCCCACTACTTGCTAGCTAAATACACTTGATAAATTGCACATCTGGGGAGGAAACTTGAACCCCCCCCCACACACACACCAAAATCCTCTGCCTGAGGCCCTTTGGTTAAAAATCATGCTTGTTTATTCATTTGAAGGTTATACTTCTATACATCAGAATGCCTGTCACCTTGCATCCAAATGAGGTTGAAGAAAGTTGCAACTGGGAGTCTCCATGAACCTATCATCTCTATCTAAGAGGCACTCATTGCAGTTCAGAGCCCCAGCCACCAATGACAAGAAGAGTGCCTTAGAGAGCATGGTAACTCAGTAGTTTTTCCATAAACTCTAAGTTACAGTCCCAGATCACCAGTTGCCAAGAGAGAGAACTTGAAGAAATCATTTCACCGCTCTGCTCAGTTTCCTCCTCTGTAAAATGTGGAACGTGTCCATGAAGTAGCAAGAATTAAATAAGACAATGGGCATAAGGGACTTAGACCACTGCAAACTGACAGTGTAGGTCCTCAAAGAAGGATGGTCATTATCATGATGATGATTTGATGGAATATTCACCTGGTTGGCAGAACAGTTTCCAATGTAGACTGGCACACTCTACCTGCCGATCAACAGGAATGACAGGAGGAGAATCACCTCTGTCCTGGTTTTACTCTCAGGTGGGGTTCTCCATCTGGTGACCTCCCAGAAGCTGCAGTTTCCAGGAGGAGCAGAAAAGGAATCCCTTCTCTCTTACTTGCTTCCCCAAAAGTTCCAAGAATTTGCACACCAATGACGGAAACCAAGCGTCTGTACTGATCCCTGTCACAGAATTCCCGGGGCAGAATGGACTGAATGACTAGAGTGTCTCACCTTCCAATCAAGAGGTGAAAACCATACATGCTTGGTTTTTGATAGGGAACAAAGGGAAAGTTACTTCCTTTGTACAACGGCAATTAAAAGAATAAAAATATGACATAGTCTGGAGAAATGTGACAGAACTAATTTTGATAATCTCCAAACAGGATATTCCTTTTAGGATGCTTGTCCATCCTTCACTAAAACCAGCCCATCCCAAATATTTAATTATCAACATATTATAAAACACACGTCTCATGATGACGTTCTGAATGTAATACAAACGACCACCGGACACTTCCTTCCGGCCATTCATGAAAGGACTAAGGCTAATGCTCATACCTTCCATGGGGCGATGGAGGAACAAGAGGAAGGTAAAGTGGGGAAAAGCCAAGAAATAGAACCACCCCATCTCAGGGAGACAGGGGCTAGGTCCTCATGACTCTGATTTCACCTTTCAGAATCAGACCACCGGAAGCAAGCGGCAACTGACCAGGGATCCTGGAAAAGTCCCGGCCACACACAAGATGCAGAATTAGAGTGACTTTGTGCTCCAGCTTGCCAGGGACCATCCCAGTTTATACCTGTCACCCTTACGTTGGTTTAGCATTTGTCCCCAAACAAAAGTATACCAATTTAGACGATCCATCAAATATCATCCTGGGAGATATTAAAACAGAGCAGACATATGCCATTAGATGGCGCCAAATTAAACAGTACTCACAATTCCAAGCCAGCTAGTCTGGTCATTTCTTTAACTGCAATAGCATAATGCTGCGCTTCATACCATTTTATACCACTCCACACCACGTCTATTGTGAAAATTTGAAACACATAATGAATGCCTTTTTGTAATTCGTGTTTTCCACCCCTTTCCTGATAATTACACTTCTCTCCTCTATTAGAGATGGGTTCACACAGCCTCTTAGGGTCCCAGCCCCAGAAGTGGCACCTGAGAAAGAACTGACCAGCATGCAACACGACTAGGTCTTTTCCCCCCGAAATCCGAAAATTTTCAGCCACTTTTCTGACCTTGTCTAAAGACCCGGCCTGAGAACAAAGCCAATAAAAAAGACTTTCTTCCTATACCCTCCTCCATCTCCTCAGTCTACACTTTTGTTACCAGGTTGATAAGATAAGAGGTTAATGGCTATATTTTATTTTCCCAAGTCTTCAGTACTCCATGTTAGATTTCCCTACCTCAGTCCTTGTGTTCCCACAGGAAAAAATTCAAGGGAGGCATGGATAGGTGAAAGAAGTTGTATTGCAAAAGATTTATTGCAAGCAAAGGCAGTGCAGGTCTATTAAAGGGAAAGCACATCCTCAGAGAGGAGCATGTGCTGCCCAGAGTGGGTTCAGTGACAGGTGTATTTAAAGACACCATATGTCCTCACAGGGGAGGACAGGATGGACCCAGTCACATACAACAGCAGGTGTAAAAGAGATAGTGTGTCCTCAGAGGGGAGGACGGGCTGCCCACAGTGGGGTCAGCAGCTTGTATATTTCCTACTTGTCCTCACTTAGGGTGGATTTTCCTCCTGTCATTCGTGGTGATTGTATACCAAACTCTTCCTGTGCATGTTTCTCCCATAACTGCCTAAGTGAAACACAGGGAGAGGGGTGGGAGCAAAACAACAATGCTCATTTTATTATAGTGAAGGTGTAATACGGAAAGTCATCTAAGACAGGATTTTGCTCTTTCTGCTCGTGTCCCCATCCAGTTCCTCTCGAATTGGCTTGAGAACAGACTATCTGACTGTCTGACTCATAGGTTTTTGATTGGTTGGGCTCTTGTGTCATTGTAATCAAGAGCTATTTCCCATCCTCGGTTCCCCATCTCATGTCTAACCAACTCTGCTCAGGAAGGTCCCAGAGCTTGAAAGATATCTTTGGACTTGAGAGGATTTACTGACTCAGGACGCTGGAGACTCCCACCCATGCTTTACATCCAGCAAGAGTTCTTTAATATGACAGCCTTTGTCTGTTAGGGCCTCACAACCAGGGCTCATGTCTAGCTAGTTCCCCAACATTTCCACCCCTTATCCTCTCTCAAGGAGGTCTATTTCTTCACTCCATGGTCTCTTGCCTTCTTCATGAAAATCTTTTATTCTCATATTTAGTAAGTCAAGGAGGTAATGAAAACAAATGATATTTTGAATGTGTGGAAGAGCTACCATTAATCATTTCTTTCACCAGAACAGAACACTCGCCCTCACAGAATTTTCTTTTATCATCTTCCATGGCTCCTGGATATGTTATTTGGCATTACAAATACAACAATGAGTAGAAATCTATAATCACTACCACATTCAAGATAAAAAGATATTTTGAGCAACCAATGTGTCAAAGAAAAATATCAAGAGAAATTAAAAACAAACAAACAAACACATGAGACAAATAAAAATGAAAATACATTATACCCAAATGTATGAAAAACATGTCTGAGACGGGAGGTGGGATCAAAGGATGTGTTCTCCCATTCCTCTGAGGTCCTTCACAGGCTGGACAAATGAACAAATTAATATGAGGCATGATTAGTAAGAGAAAAGCCCAAATTTAATAACATACATATGAAGAGTTTACATGGTGGTAAATTCTGAGCCAGCTGGGGCTCACTCACATCTATAGCCTGAACTGAGGCATGGAGATCTCTGGGGAGAAAAGACAGGTCTCCACGTGCAAGGAGGAGCAACTCATCCTTACTCTCCCCTTTCTACATTCTTCAAGAGAATAGGGACAAAAGAACACTTCTAGACTAGAAGGGTAGAGGCACAGAGGGAGCAGCTGGCTTCTTTGATTAAGGGAAGGGCTTAAGGTTTAGCAGAACTGGAACTTCTCCTTGGTTCTTCATGTCAGAGTGGGGCATATACAAGCGACCAATTCTGGGACAGTTAGGGTGTCTTATTTCAGTCCCCTTGGGGCTATTCATAAATATAAGCCTATCATGAACTAAGAAAGATCTCACAACAACAACATTAACCTCAGGGAACTCAAAAAAGGACAAATGAACTCTAAGTTAATGAAAGGAAGGAAACAACAAAGGACAAAGCATAAATAAATGAAATAGAGACTAACAATTGTAGAAGAAAAATCAATGAAACTAAGAGTTACTTCTTTGCAAAGGTAAACAAAAGGGACAAATCTTTAGCTAGATTCACCAAGAAAAAGAGAGGTTTCACATAAATAAAATCATAAATGTAAGCTGAGGTATTATACCTGATACCACAGAAATACAATGAGTAATTATACCCCAACAAATTGACGACCCAGAAGAAATGGATAAATTCCTAGAAGCATACAACCTACCAGGACTGATTCATGAAGAAATAGAAAATCTGTGCAGACTAATGACCACTAAGAGGATTGAATCAAAAATCTCCCAACGAATAAGTCCAGAACCAGGTGGCTTCACTGATAAATTCTAACAAAATTCAAAAGAGTATCAGTGATTCTCAAATTTTTCCACAAAGTAGAAGAGGCAACACTTCCCAATTCATTTTACAGCATCACTCTGATAACCAAAGAACACTTCAAGAAAAATACAAGTTAATATCCCTTATGAAGGTAGACGTTAAAATCTTCAACAACAATTTTAAGAGGAAGGATGGCAAACAAAAATGAAGGCAGGCAGGCAGGAAGACAGGGAAGAAGCAGCATTTTATGTGTTCATTAATTTTAGTTGTCCCCCGCCCCACCGCCCCGATTCCACTCCAGCCCCAGGCCATGAACCTAGGTCCTTGAACTGTGCCCCAAGCATGGGCTTAACACCTGAGCCACCAAGGCATACCAACAAAATATTAACAAACCTATCTCATAATACAGCAAAAGGAATGTGCCATTGGCTATGTTATCAGCCACCACAGAGATGATGGCGTGTGGCCCACACAGCCCAAGGACCCGGGTCTGGAACTAAAATGAACAACCAAATAAAGATGTTTCTTCCTTCTCTTCCTCCCTTCCTTCCTTGAATGCTTTTTCCTCCTCTTCCTTCCTTGCTGCCTCTCAAAAAAAAAATGTTATTTCTTTGCTCACTACATCTCTTCCCTGTTGACGTCCTATATTTTATAAAAGTTGATTTGTTGAGTTATGAAGATATATACTTTAAACCTATATGTTATAATATAATGTTTCTTCAATAAAAATTTGTAACTGAAAAAAGAAAAAATGCTGAGAGTGTGTCCTGTGGCCTAGTATCCCAAGGTTGCTGGTTCAAGACCTGAGGTGGGGTAGGGGACACGATCAATGTGAACAACGAAATAAAAATAAAGTGTCTCCTCCTCCTCTCTCTTCCTGCCTGCCTGGCTACTCACCTTCATTCTTGCCTGTACTTTTCCTTTTAAAAAAAAAAAGGCTCTAAACTTTACCTCTTAGATTAGGAAATACACAAGGATTCCTACTCTAACCACTTTCACTCAACACAGTAGTAAAAGTCCTAATCAGATTAATTAGACAAGACAAGGGTATAAGAGGCATCTACATTAGAAAGGAAGGAGTTAAAATGTCACTATTTGCAGATAGCATGATATTATCTAGAAAGCTCTAGACTCTACTAAAAACTGTTAAAACTAATAAATGAATTCAGTAAAGTTGCAGGATATAAAAATCAATATATAAAAATCTGTTGTGCTTCTATACACTAATAAAAACTATGAGAATGAGAAATTAAGAAAGCAGTCTCACCTGCAATTTCATCAAAAAGAAAAAAGCACATAGGAACAAATTTAACCAAGGCATTGAAAGACCTGTACACTGAAAATTTTAAGCCACTTACGAAAAAAAAAAAAAATTGAAGACACAAATGGAAAGGTATTGCATGGCCATGGGTTCTAAGAATTAATAACATCAAAATGTCCATATTATGCAAAGTTATCACAGATTCAATTCAATTTCTATCAGAATTTGAATGATTTTTTTTTTTAAGGAAAAGTGCTGGCAGGAATGAAGGCAAGTAGGCAGGTAGGCAGGAAGAGAAAGAAGGAAGAAACACCCTAGTAAATTATTTAGTTGTTCACACTGGCTGTTTCCCACCAGTCCCAGGACTTGAACCCAGGGGTATGTGGCTTGCACGCCTTTCGTGGAGACTGATCTAACTGCTAATCCACCAGGGAATGCTCTTGAATGACATTCTTTACAGGGGAAAAAAAAACAATACTAAAATTCATATGGAACTACAAAAGACTCCAATGCCAAAGCAGTCTTGAGAGATAAGAACAAAGCAGAGGACATCACACATCTGTATTTCAAACTATATTACGAAACTACAGTAATCGAACAGTATGATATTGGCATAAAATAGGTAAGTAGAACAGATTAGAGAGACCAGAAACAAACCCACACATTTTGGTCAATCAATTTATAACAAAGGAGGAAAGAATACACAATGGGGAAAGGACAATTTCTTCAATAAATGATGATGGGAAAACTAGGAAGGCACAAAAGGATGAAAGTGAACCACTGTCTTACATCATACACCAAAATTAACTCAAAATAGGTTAAAGAATCAATGTTTAAGACCTGAAACCACAAAACTCTTAGAAGAAAACAGGCAGTAAGCTCCTTAACATCAGTTTTGGTGATAATTTTTTTGATTTGTCACCAAACACAAAACAACAAAAAGAAAAATAAACAAGTGGGACTTAACTACTTCTGCACAGGAAAGGAAACCAACAGCAGTCTGATAAAACAACCTAGAAAGAAAGAAAACATTTGTAAATTATCTCCATGACAAGGGGTTAATATCCAAAATAAATAAAGAACACATACAACTCAATAACAAAAGACAATCTTATTTAAAAATGAGTAGAGGCTCTGAATAGACATCTTTTTTAAAAAGCATGCAGATGAGTAATAGTTACACAGAAATATATTCAATGTCACTAATTATCAGGAAAATGCAAATCAAAATAATACCTCCTCAGATCTGTTATAATGGCTGTATCAAAACAGCAAAAAATAACAAGTGGAAAAAAGCAAACCCTTGTGCACATTTGGTGGAAACGTGAATTGATGTAGCCACTATGGACAATGGTATGGCATTTCCTCTAAAAAAAATAAAAATAAAAATAGAAGTACCATATGATTCCAGCAGTTCCACTTCTGGGTATTTATTCAAAGGAAACAAAAACACTCCCCAAAAAGTATATCACCTCCATGTTCATTGTAGCATTATTTATAATAGATAAACAAAGAAGCACCTAAGAGTCTATCTATGGCTAAAAGATTAAAGGAGAAAAAAAAATGATATTTTATTGATGACAATATGTATAGATCCTGAGGGCATAATACTACGTAAAATAAGTCAGAATGGCAAATACCATTATTATCTCAGTTATATGTGAATTCTGAAAACAAAAATCAATACAAAATCAAGTTCATAGACACAGAGAAGAGATTAGCAGTTGCCAGAGAGAGGGGTGGCCACTGGATGAAATGGGTAAAGGGAGTGGGGTGGGCTTTTCAAAAGGGGCAAACTTCCAGTTACAAAATAAGTAAGTCCTGGGGACGTACGCACATCATGGGGACTACGGTTCATACTACTGTGTTGTATATTTGCGAGTTGGTAAGAGAGCAGATCTTGAAAGTTCTATTAAGAAGAAAAAATTGTAATTACGTGTGATAATAGATGTCAACTAAAATTGTGATCATTTCACAATCTATGCCAATGTTGAATCTTTATGCCATACACTTGAAACGAATAAAATGTTAGATGTCAATTATATCTCAATATTAAAAGAAATGCAAATGGCTGCTAGAAAATATAAGCTCTCCATTCAAATTCAGACTGAGTATTGCTTTCTCTTCTATTAAGAGATAAGGCATCTCTTTTCTATGAAGAGATAAGGGTTTCTTAACGTGATATCGCATACACTTAACAAAGGCTGCAGATCTATATTCTCTACAACCCTTCTCACTTGGTACTTGCTGCACAGAACAAAAAGGTGTATCAATTTTCCATTTGACCTATAAATCTCCACTCCTATTTCTGGAAATTTATACCAAGTAACTAATTAGGTACATCAAAATAAGATATTTCCATCACCCCAAAATGTTACTTTGTGCCCTTTTATCATCAACATCCTCCCTCATTCTCAGTCACTATCAGCCACTGGTTGGCTTCTGTTCCTATAGTTTTGCTTTTTCCAGAATGTCATGTAAATAAAATCACATCATCTTTTGCTTCTGGCTTCTTTCCCTTAGAATAATTAATTTGAAATGTATTCATGTTGCTGCATGTATCTGTAAATTGTTTTTTTTTATTGGTGAGTATGATTCCACTGTATGGGTGCAATAGAATTTGTTTATCCATTCACCCGCAAATGGACACACTTTTGTTTCTAGTTTTCAGTAACAGTGGATAAAGCTGCTGTAAACATTTATTTGCATGCAGGTTTTTGTATGACCATATGTATATGGACACATTTTCTTCAGTAAATACTTAACAGTGGAATTACTGAATCTGACGGTAAGTGAATGTTGAACTCTCACAAGCAATTTCCAAAGCGTTTCCAAAACGGCTGTACCGTTTTGCATTCTCACCAATGAGTATTCCACATGTGCCTTAGCCTTGCCACAATTTGGGTTTTTGCTTTGCTTTATTTTAATATTTATTGAGATAAATTTGATTTACAAAATATCATTAGCCCATATACACAGGTTCATAAACATAGAATACACCCTCCCCATCACCAAATTACCAAAAATCCACCACTGTCCCTTGTGCTCCCACCACCACTTGCTCCTGCCCTCCACCCAGCTGGTAATCTCTGTCGTATTGCCAATGTCCAATGGTTGGTTTTGTTTTGACTGTTCATTTGCTTTGTTTCTTTATAGTCCTTATGAACCAGATTACCCAGTATTTGTCTTTCTCCTTCTGAATTATTTCACTCAGCATAATCCCCTCTAGTTCCCTCCATGTTGTCGCAAATGATAGGATTTCATCTTTTTAGAGGTGTGTAGTATTCCATTGTGTGTATATCACATCTTCTTTGTCCGTTCGTCTGACCTTGGATACTTGGGTAGTTCTAATTCTTGGCTACGTAAATAATGTTACCACAAGCACGGGGAGATGCACATATCTCTGCATGTTAGTATTTTTGTGTTTGGGGGGTAAATTATCCAAAAGTGGGAGGATGGGACTGTATGGGATTTCCATTCTTAATTTTTTGAGTCTCCGTATTGCTTTCTATGAAGGTTGTACCAAGTTCTCTTCTTTCTGAAAAATAGATCTCCTGATTTAACTGGGCATGAGGCTAACTGGAATAAAGATTATATTTTCAACCTTCATTATAACCAATTATAGTCACATGTGGAAGGGTTCCTTGGAAATTTCTAAGAGCCTCCCTTAAATAAGAGTTGTCATATGTCCTTTGTTCTTGTTCTACTTTGTCCCTTCCTTCTATGTGATGGCTAAAGCAAAAGAAGCCATCTTAGTATATGAATTAACCTTGAAAATGAGGCCAGGCACCAACGAGCAATAAAATAGAAGCAAACTAAGTTCCTGAGAATTTTGTGGACTATGTTAGTCTTGGGCTGCCTACCCCTGGGCTTTCGTATGAGAGACACAGATTTCTATCTTGTTGAGGAAGACTGAATAATTGCCCCCTAAATGTTCTCTGTCATGGCAGCCTTCCCATTACCTCATCATGGGTAGAGAGCATTCCCCATCCTAAAAGAGGCTCCCACCCCAATCCAATGAGAGGCCATCCCAGTCAAGCCACAGACCTTTAGCAAGCAGCAGAGATGACACTGCTCCCACAACCTGAGAACTATCCTGTGGAGCTCAGCCTAGACCAGCCAAACCACTGCCAGCAACAGCACAGGATTATTATCTACGCCAAGGAGTTCCGGAATGGCTGGGAATTTAGGAACACCTAATTAATACACTAGTTCTAGCTACTGCCATTTTGTCTCCCAGTTATTCAGAGCAGAATTAAATCATAATTAATTCATATACAAAGAAGTATAATAAGGTAAAGTCCAAGCCCTCCAGGAGTGTGTAAACAAATGGGAAAATGAGAGCCAAGTTAATGAAGACAGAAAGTTTTTGTTTGTGTTTTAAGACTGTTGTAACAACTGAATATGTCCACAATAGGGAAAAAAATGAACCCTAACTCATTCCACACAGAAAAATTCATCTGAGCAGGATCATAGACCTAAACATAAAATCCAGCGTTGAAATAAATGTCCAGGCCCAAGATGGAACCTCTATTGCTGGAGCAGAGCAAAACTTAGATAACTTTCATGTTGCTGTAAATGTTCCACTTATCCAAACACACAGTGCGTCCAGTCGGCAAATCCCCAAACACCAGGTCACCTCTTGGCTCTGCTCATTTCCTGCTCCTTCTCACCCCACACAAGGTTGACTGTGTGGCCCCAGGTGAGTTTCTTTCCAGTTTTCTCCTCCTTGTTCTTCATTGTTTATCTTATAAAAGCTCCTGCCTCCCACCCCCTTTTACAGTTCTCTGAAAGGAGACTGTCCACTACAGGAAGGATTAATGTTTTTACATCACCTAAATTTTCTCCAATTGCTTTTTTTTCACAGCAGAAACATAGGTTATATTTTCCTTCCTAAGTATACTGAGTGCCCCACAATATGTGCTTTAATAAAAAATAATTCATACAATTCACTAACATATTGTCATGCCTGATATTAACACCAAAACAACACTGTAACTGCATTTCCCCTCAATGTGTGGAGGGTAGTATGTTTCCACTCCCTTGTTTTTGGAAGGGCACCCGAGTTTGCATGGAAGACCCTCTTCTCCCTCGTACTTACTCCTTGTGGTTCTCTGGAGCTGTCTCAGATTCTGGTTCCAGGGTCAAATCTTTGATTCAGCCCGGGGTTGTTAGAATCCTGGCGAAGTTCCCAGATTCCTTCTGCTGCTTCCATCTGGCTTTGGGGTTGTGGTCTACCTAGGTAAGTGGGTTCTAAATTTTAGGGTGCATTAAGAGTCACCTGAAAAGCTTCTTAAACCAGAAGTGCCTGGACCCCAAACCCCAGAGATTTTTAACAAGTAGTTCTGGGGAAGGCTCGCAATTTGCATTTCTAATGAGCCTCAGCTCCTACGGAGGCTGCCCATCCCAGAAGCTGGGAGCTTGTTTAAAATGTAAATGATGGGTCCCACCCAGGCCTAAAGAACCAGACTCCCTGAGGGAAGACCCAGAATTCTTAACTTTTTACAGAATCTCCCCAAGATCCAGCATGCCGAAGTTTGAGATCCACTGTTTCTTGAAGTGCTCTTGAACCTTGACTTCATATTTGAATTCCATGGGGAGCTTTTAAAATATTCAGAAGTCCAGACACCTTTCTTAGAGATTTCATTTGATTTTTCTGAAAGATCTCATTAGAGACAAATTTGTAGACACACTGGTAAAACGCTGCTCTGAATTATGTCTGTCTTAGGAAGGAAGACAGGGCTCAGGTATGTGCTCACAGAGGTTGGGGGTGAGGGAGGTGGCAGAAGAATGGGGTTAGGTAAGGGAATAAACATTTCTTAGACCATTAAGTAGTCTTCTACTTCTAGAGGTTTTGACTAGAGGTTTTGAAGGCTGCATAGTATTCCGTTATAGACTGTGAACTATTTATTGAACATATGCTAAGCGCCAGACCCAAACCCAAGTCCTTTTCTCCACTAGAGGTGTTCAATCTGGCAACACATTAAATGGACCTAGGAATATTTCAGTTACTCACATACCTGGATCCCCACACCAGACTTAAGGAATCAGCATCTCTCTAGTGGGGTTTGATCACCTATTAGGTTTTTGCTTTTCATATTCCCCCATGATTCTGATACACAGTAAGGGCTATGAACCACTATCCCACAGCTTTCTGCTTATCGAGCTGACTGTAAATATACCTATTTCTGACTTCTCCCCACTGCCCCATCTCTCTTTAGCTGGACTAACAGCTTTATTGAAAGAAGAACTGAGCCCCGCTTCACCATGGGTCCTGGTGGCATGGGTCTCACAGGCTCAGAGCTTCCTGGCATCTGCCAATCCCAGAGTCATTCATTTTATTTATTTATTTATTTATTTATTTTAGTCTCCCCATTTTGTGACTTCACCAAAAATCACTAAAAAAATCTCATATTGTCCAGAGTGTACTTAGACAGAATGTGGTAGAATCAGACAGCCTATAAGCCTTTCTCACTGCAATGGGGGTGGTAAGGTTTTGTCTTTCCAGAGGTCAGAGCAGAGTCTATATTGGTGCAAAGAATAATGACACAATAGGAAGGACAACAGCCCCTTTGAGCACAGTCAGAAGATCCCTGTGTTCTTGCTTGTTTGGTACGTTGCCATAGAAAGGAAAGACATAGTGTATCTGTCCTCTGGTGATGGCCCTTTAGCATTTGAGCCTCAGAATAGCTGAGGTTGCCTTGCACTGTAACTATACTTGTTCTAAAAACTAAAGTTTTGGCGCACCCTGGTGGCTCAGGTGTTAAGCCTGTGCCTGGGGTGCAATTCACATACAAGTCAAGGACCTGGGTCCTCAGCCTGGACCCAGAGGGAAGAACTAAGATGAACAAATAAAATGTTTCTTCCCCCTTTCTCTTCCTTCCTGCCTGTTACCTGCCTGCCTTCATTCCCACCTGCCTTGTTTCTCTTAAAAAAAAAATTATGTGTTTTATTTGTGACAGTGTACACACATGTACGCACAGCTTCTCTCAAATCTTCCTGCTATACACACACACCCATTCAGATGATCCCCAGTCAAAACATTTCATAGAAAAGAATGATGAGAAACATAGCAAATAATTTTTAGAAGCAGACAAAGTTAACAATATTTCTGTGGAACACATGACAATTCGCAAGCCAATATATTTCTAAAGGTATCTTTTCATCAAAAAGCACAATTCTTTTTTCTGCTTGTTATTTCCAAATGCTAAAGTGCTCAAGGAATTAAGTTTTGAGCTTTGTGTGTGTTCTATTGGCAAGCCAAGTCAGAAGGCCTTTACCTTGTCGTATAGAGGAGACAGGTGGTACTGATATCTATGAGTTAGGAAGCATGGGGACCCTATGCTAGAGTTTCACTACTAGAGTTCATTTTATTCAATTCAATTCATGAATTCATTCACTTGTTCAACATGAGCGAAGGACTCAACAGAGATGTAATCAAGTGAGACTAGAAAACAGGGATGAATAAAACAAGGTCTTTGGACTTTAACCAAAAGAAAGTCAAGTGACACTTCTAATTGTCTAAGTGTATTGTTTCAGGGACTGATGATGAGATATAAACACGTAAACAGGTGAGGACCTTTCTGGGCTCAGCTCCATCCTAGGGGACCATTCGTGGAGGCAGAACACGCTACCAGCAAGTGTGGGTCTTCTAAACTTCCAGGCTCTCCCTTGATAGTTTCCTTTTTTGCTACTTATTCCCGAATGTGGGAAATACTCTAAGTGCCTGGGTGAGCATTATCACCTAAGAGAGCTAATCTGTACCACTCTGTGTTACTCGCCACATACAAGATTCACATTTACTTAATTCTGCTTGGAGGTCAAACTATTTCATTACGTAGACATTATCACATTCACATCAAGTTGAACATAAGCATCACTGTGAAAAGAATGTGCAAAGTGGTGAGCATTTAAAAATGGACCTTTTCAGCATTTACTACCCATGGGAAGGACTGGGTCATTTGTGACATTTTGGCGACTAAAGGGAACAGATGGCATCTTTCTGACAATATCAAGGAGTAGACAGTGAGCATTAGCCAACTGGGAGAGACCTGTCTAGGATTAACTCAGAGGAGAAAAAGAAATGAAACCTTAGGCACACCCTGGTGGAGTAGATGTTGGGCGCTGTCCCCATATATCCCAAGATGGACAACTGAATAGAATAAATAAAGCACTTCCTCTTCCTCTCTCTTCCTGCCTGCCTGCCTCTGCTCACCTTCGTTCCTACCAGCAACTTGCCTTAAAAGAAAAAAAGAAATGAAACCATAGCACCAGGTAATATTTTTTTTTTTTCCTTTAAAGACACTAAACATAATTACGTTTTCTTTACTTCTTTAGCTACCATTAAATATATTCTATTTGCCACTAAGTAGATTTTGTTCAATCCGTTTGGTTACATGACTAATTCATGACTCTATATGCATTATTGACCTAATTCTCACAGCACAATTTACCCATTTAAAGTGTACAAATTCAATGGTTTAACACATTCACATAATTATATATTCATCAGCACAATCAATTTGAGTGTTCTTTATTACTCCAAAAATAAATTCTATGCCCCTTACCTCCTACTCATTGCCAACTCTCCCAGTCCTAAGGATCCATTAGTCTACTTTTTGTCTTCTGTAGATTTGCCTATTTTGGACATTTCATATAAATGGAATCATACCACAGGTGATCCTTAGTGACTTCTTAGTATGTTTCCAAATTTCACCCATATTATATTACATATCACATTGAATTTCTTTTTACTGCCAAATAACATTCAATTGCATGGATATACCACATTTTGTTAACCAGTCATTAGTTAATGGACATTTGGGTTTTCTCCACTTTTTAGTATTAAGAATAATGCAGCTATGAATTTTCATGTACAAGTTTTCATGTGGACATATGTTTTCATTTCTCATAAGTATATGCCTGGGAGCAGAACTGCTGGATAAGATTGTGATTCTATGTTTAAACATTTGATGAACTGCCAGATTGTTTTCAAAGCAACTGCCCCATGTTATGTTTCCACCAGAAATGTATGCGGATTCCAATTTTTTCTTTTCCTTGAAAACACTGATTATTTTCACTTTATCTGATTATAACCATCTCTGTGGGTGTGGAATAGGATCTCATTTCCATTTGTCTGTTCACTTTCACAACAATTTTATTAAGGTTTTTGGAGGGAAGAGTAAATTGTGAGACAGTGCTTTATAATCTTTAAAGATTTTCTTGATCTTTAGATGTGAATTTTTAACTCATCTCTCTCACTTCTTTTTGTAATAATATCCCCCTTTCTTCCACATGGCGGACTATCCCTTATCCAATTTCAGTCTATATCATTTTAGTAGCTAGATACTCTCCCCTAGATCCAGAATGAACACAAAAATCAGGGCCTGCTAATTAGAATCCTTGTGTTAGATCAAGTTTCAGTCTTAGAGAAAGAAAAAAGAAAACTCACAAGTTAACAGAGAATTTAATATGAATCAGTGGTAATTAGGTATCAAGTTGTTGACCAAGTAACTAAATAAATTAGAAACAGAATTCTAAAGCAATTGTGGGAAGCAACCTATGTCTTGAGAACCCAGCCTTCCCTTAAATTAAGGGTGAAAAGGGAAGAGGTTACAATTATTAAAAGGTAGAAGCTTGGAGAAGGAGCCCTGTGAAACTGAAAGCTTTGAGGAGGTAGACTGATTCATTGTTGTCTCTTGCTCAGAGGAGGGGTCCCAGGGTTCTGGCACCCAGAAAGCTGTCAGAAGAATAGGTTCCAGTCAGCTGGTGCTGGTGGCTCCTTCTCTGGTTGGGCGACAGGGGTGGAGGCCCTAAAGCTGTCTCAGCATGTGTTGCAAATTGCATGTAAAGATCATTGGTAAGAAACTACTGCTGCCAGTAGTTCCACAGACCAAATGAATGAGTTCAATGGGAATCAACACTTCTGCACTCATTCAGGTATTTGATGATGGTGGTAATGCCTGCAATTCTCTTGATGATACCCTCTTATTTTGATTTACTACCCTGCTTGGAAGGGGATACTCCAACAGCTTTTTGTAACCCTCTGTCCTCCAATGACTCAGCCTACAAAGGAGAGCTAATATGGGGACAGTTGCCTAGTGTGTCTTCAGCAATGATCTATTCTGCAACTAGGGAAAAACACGGGGTGGGTGATGGAGTGATGGACTGAGTCTGGTGTGATTCAAACTTGGCCTATATTTCACTTTATTATCTGAGCACCATAAATCCACATTTTGTATGTTAAACTGGTGAAAAATTGGGTCCCTAGCCCTCAATTCAGAGTCAATGCCCAGTAATCTCCCAAAGTTCTGGATATTTCTATTACCCAATGTTTATTTGCTCTAGAAAATAGCAAGTCCCTTTGGGGAAAGTTTAGAGAGAAACCTGTAGCCGTGGTGGGGTGGAGGGGGTAGGCAGTGGGGTGTGAGAGGGGAGAAACTAAAATGAACAACTGAATAAATAAAAATACGTCATCCTCCTTTCTCTTCCTTCCTGCTTACAGCCTGTCTGCCTTCACTCCTGCTCACCTTCCTTCTTAAAAAAAAAAAAAAAAAATCAATTCATAAACTCAATTAGATACCTAATCTTTTGCCTTTACTCCCAATTAGTTCTGGATCTCAATGACAGATAGATGCTTTGTAGAGATGATAGATAGATAGACAGACCAAATTATTTTTTTCATTTACATCTCAACTAAAAATTCTTTTAAAAAGCTATAATACAATTAAATGACACTTTCAAAGCCATTTAAAGAATACCAACTATTCATTCAACCCACCCATGAAAATCTATAGCCTGTGAAATCACAGCCATCTTGCTTTACTTAGATGCAGACATAAAATACAATCTCTAAACTCTATGCATAAGTAGAATACAGGAAATATTTTTACCTTTGAGATAGTTCTTCTGAAGACTTCTAGCTTTACTTACATACCTGTGGAAACGGCAGGGTAGCTGTAGGGCTTCAAAAACATGAGTAGCTTCCAGTCCAAACTCCACACTTGATTTTGAAGCGTGCAGACAAGACAGTGGTGGGCTTCTGGTGGCCAGAGGGGAGGACCCAGTCCTGTGTGGGGCGAGGTTGTGAGGGATGGCCTAGCTAGGCGGACACACCCTGTGGACCCTGAGAGTGCCACTGTCAAGTCTCTCGGTCAGACGGAGGAGCTCTGCCATCTTGGGGATGACCTTCAGGATATGAGGCCCGGGGTCTGTGGGATGGGTGGCGGCTCGGGGCGGAGGACACCCCATCTCCCTCCTGCTTATCTTCCTGCACAACCTCCTCCTCTCTGTCCTGAGCCCATGCTCCCTGGAGGAGAGGGGCTGCGCTGAAAACCAGGTTCTGCCCAGAATGCTGTGGTGCCTGCCCCTCCCCAGCCCCACTGCCACTCCAGGGAGCTCACCCCAGGGGAAGAGCTTCAGCAGCCGAGAGGAGGGGCCAGGCTCCCGACAGGAGGCAGCCGAGGCCGTGCCCACTCTGGGATGCTCTCCATGAGATGACTGACCTGGTGAGCCTGCCCGAGGCAGGAAGCACCCGGAGAACTTCCCTGTGGTACTTTATCTGGCAGCTGGTCTTTGGAATCTGATCTCAGCGCCACTCCTGTGTCCTGGTCCCTACTCTGGGCCCTCACCTATGGTGGGATGCTGGGCTGTGAGCTGATTGTCCTGAGCCGTGATCCTCCTGCATGTGACCTTGCCTCTGAGGAGGGCATCTGGGGAGCACCCAGAGCAAAGGAGGTGTGTCGTGAGGGAGCTCCTCACCAATTTGGGTGCAGGGCCAGCACCTGGGTCCCTGGTGCCCCACAGCCTCCGTGCTCACTGTGGGGTCCCTGCAGCATGAACGTCTGAAGTGTTTGCTCAAGGTCAGGGATCCCAGGTCCTTGTCTGTTGGGTGGGGGGGGCTGAGCAGGGATTGAAGAGCTTGGGTCTGGGCGGATGGAGTGGGTACAGTAACACAGCCAAATTGGGGTTCGTGTTCTCTACAATTACTGGAAACTTGTTTCCTTTAGGGATTTTTCACGTCATTCCTTTTCATATTTATTGCCGTCACATCTAAGTTTGTGAGTAACATTATACACACCCATTGTCCTTATCCAGTTCAACAGCAGAGATCTGCGACATTGTGAAACGACGTGGGAAGCTTTCATCTGCTTTTGTGATCTGGAACTAGATATGTGGTGATGGAAGAGGAATTTTTTTTTTTAATCTGAAAAGAACTGAGCAGTAAAATGGCATTAAGAACTAGAAATAACAGTAAAACAGTGAATTAATATACAGTGGTTTTCAAGAGTACTATATTTCAGCCCAGCAGACTTCAAAAAGTTCAAAAGCACACATATTCCACTTTCATCCCCAATAAAACTAGTACCTGCCCTCTACAGCAGAGGGTCTCCAACACCTTTTTACAAAGCACAAGGTGAATTCTAATCACATGCACATACTCCCATACCACCACCCATCCCCTTCGCTCTTGTCCCTAAGTTATATGGAGAAAATAAAGCAAGTAGTATTTGGGATTTTCAGGTGGTGGTCTAGAATTACAGTACGAAGATGAGATACTTATAAAATACCTTTACTAGGAAAACATATAAATGACTAATCAGTTTGAATATATTAAACATTTTAATATTCTAATTTAAAATTTACTGATCTTTATAAAAGTGTTTTTTTCCCCAGCTTTCTAGTTCAATTGAGCTCTCTAGTACTCTGACAGCACTGATTAAAAAGAAATAAGCTTTACTAAAAAGAGGAGTACCTAAAATGCATTTGGCATGTTAAAATTAACAGTATCCATTTCCCTTCCATCACTTTATCTACATTTTTTATGCTAGTTCACTACGGACAAATATTATCTTACCTCACAAGCACTAGACAGCTACGCTCATTTTCCCAAAAACTTTGATTTCCTTTTTTTTAAGATATTCCTGTCAATTTACAACAGACTCTTGAAATGACAATCCAATCACTACTCTAGTTTGTCAGATAACACAGCCTGTTACTTTCACTGAGTTAAAGTTCTACTTCCACTTTCCACCAAAAAGCACCTCTGAACTCAACTGACGATAAAATTTCAATAGTAGATTTTAATTGTCTCAAATTGAAGAATCTGTTTTAGTCATTAAGAACTTATTCATAATGTCCTTCATGTCTGATCACGATACTCTTAATGATAGAGATTAAGAACTGATCAAAGGTGTCACAGGTAGCTTAGGCAGGAGCCAATGATTAATTCCACTTTTTCAACAACTTCATGCTTATCTTACAGTGCAAAAAAATAATTTTGGCCTGATAATTAAGGGGCTGAAGAAAACAAGCTTGACTAATTTCTAACTAAATTAACCTTCAGATACTTTTTATATCAATTTTTGATTGGACAAATGGAACTCAACCAAAGTAAGCCTTTTTTTTCTTTTTGTGGGACATATACAGATTAAGAGTTTCTCCAGGGAAAGAGAAATGATTTTCAACCCAGAATTCTGTCTTGATGTTATCACTACAAAAAAGTACAAGGGTTAGTTTTCCCCCCACCTCTACCACACCATGGTTTTTGTCCTGGGGAGCAGTCTATATGAGACTCAAGGATCTGGGTTCACAGCCTGGGGTACTAAAATGTACTAAATAAATAAAATGCTTCCTCCTCTCCCTTCCTCTGCCTCTCTTCTCAAAAAAAAAAAAAAAAAAAAAAAAAAAAAAAAAAAAAAAAAAAAAAAAAAAAAAGGTAGACACACTGGCAGAGCCTCAAAAATATAACATACTTCCCAGGCACTCTATATTCCATTACAGCAAAAGAAAACCAAGAGTAAAATGAAGAATATAGGAAACAGAAGAGACAGCAGATTGTCCAGATAAAATTAAGAAGCGCCCAGGTGAGACAAGCAAAGCCAAATGCACAGCAGAAAACATTTCCATAATGGAGGACCAAGGGCTCTAGATGCACCTCCAGGGCTAAGAAATAACTTGATATTAGCAAATGGAAAATTAATTTATGAGGTCCTTTACAGAGTTATTATAGAATACGGCAAGATCAAGTCAGATGCTAAGTGAAAATTAGGTCATTAACTTCCAGAATAACAAAAATGATGTCGTTTAAGAAATAAATTAAATCAGTTTGCTACTTGGTTTAGAGGAAAACAATGTTTACTGTCAATGAAAATAATGAATTGGGATGTATAATGACTGAAATATTAACATACTGCAAAAATGGGGGAGTAATACAAGCAAACAAAATTTGTTCTTTCTAGTGGGAATAAAAAATGGATGAATAAATAAATGGAGTCATAAATACGGTAGCCTAAACAAGGAATGCTGCCTTTTAAGTTAGCAGTATATTCATATTATTTGAAAATATAAAGGTAAATTCTACAATGAGTAGATGAGTTAAAAGAGGAAAGTTCCTGTGAATGTGAAAAAGGGAACACATACCTCCTTTTCTCATAAGCCTTTTGGCTCTATTTGATTTTTTAAAACAATTTGCATATAATACTAGGGAGTGGGGGGCAGTAGTGAGACAGCAGTTTTGTACTGTAAAACAACTTGTAAAATTACTGAGTAAGAAAAGCGAATACTTTCACATCTAAATCCATTCACTGCTTTTTGGTTTTGTTTTTAACAGAAATAATTTTAGGCAAAGACTTATGGGTTAATATTAATTTACAAAAATAAGTTTAGTCTTTTATTCTAAGTACTTCTAGAGTTTTGAAAAATTTACTTTTCATAGTTGAATGTCTTTAAAAAGTTTCCAAAGGATTCATTATCCTTCCACATTCTGCTGTCCAGAAACTACTTTTGAGGTGGATCTGTTTCGGATTCTTTTTCTTTTTCTTTTCTTTTCAGAAGCAGGTGATTTTGTATCCTGCACTTTTTTCTTTTTCTTCAAACAGCTAAGAGGATTGGGACCACTTATTTTCTTGCGTTTTTTTCTTCTTAGTTCAGTGTTTTTCACTAAACCCTGCTCCTCTTTTAGTTGTTTGATATTTTGTTTCTCATGCACGGAGACAAGTTGACCTGATTCTACAGCTTTAACAAAAGCAATTGTTTTGGGTGAAGGTTTGTCCAAAACTACAGTGTTCTGAATAATAAACATGAGAGGAACTCCAGGTTTTTTCTTTACTTTGACAGACAAATTCTGATCCTGGTTGAAAGAAAAATAGAAGTAGTTAGCTCAAATATTATTTAAATAAAGAAGCATTAAATAGATTTGTAAGACCGTAAAGAGAGCTATAGTAAGAATAAAAGAGATCACTTTTTGAAAGCATGATAAGCAATAACATGAAGAAACATTTATGAAAATAGAATATAAAATATTTGTTCTACTTTCAGTGAAACTTTTTTTTTTTTTTTTTTTTTACTTTTAAGAACCCTAAAACATATTATCACATCTCTCTGTTAATGTCTTATTCTGGCACGCTGTGGTGGAGTAGCTGTTAGGTCCGCCACACCTGGAAGAGTGCAGTCCACATATATCCCAAGGACCCAGGTTTGAGCCTCCAGCAACCAATGTGAACAATCAAATAAAAATAAAAGCTCTTCTGGCCTGCACTTTTCCTTAAAAAAAAAAAAAAAAAAAAAAGCAAATACATAAATTTCTTATTTTTAAAAAGGAATCTCCAATAATTAATACGCCTAAGGTGCCCTCCTCAAATTACCTAATGACAACTGCTTTTACTGACTGCAAATGAACCTAAAAGCCTATATTGTTAAAAGTTGAAACACTCTAACAAACCATTTTTGCCTAATGTTGTCTGATTATACACAGCTCCGTACGATTTACTAAAAAGAAATGATTAAAACTGACTGTTGATTTAAAAAAAATAGTATTACCTGTGTTGCCACAAAATAGTGATGAGGATTTCCCTCCTCAACCATGGAAAACAGACAATCGGATCCACTCACTGCATTCTTCAAGTGGGAACAATTTCGAACCTGGCATTTTTGTGCAATCAGTTTTGCCCCATATAAGTCCTTTCCCAATGTTTCTAACTCTTTTAACACACACCTGGAAAAAAAAAAGTTATTTGTGGCTTACAACTGTAACTGCTACATATCAGTTCTTATAAAGCATGAAAAAAATACTCAACTTTTATTTTAAATAAAACTATACTACAATCTGAATTTTCATATGGTAGCCACATCATACAGTAGACATTTCACTCTTAAGAGACCAGGAAAGCGCATACGCCAAGTACGAAACAGTAACTGCTAAAATTTACTGAGTGAAAAAAATGTTTACTGAGTGCTTATTATTTATCAGGTAGCATACATATATATACACACACATATATACATATATTCTTTAATTCAAAGTAGTTCTACCAAGTTAAGCAGCTTACTTTAAAATTACCCTTCTTTAAAGCACCTCATTCTGAGATTTCAAGTAACTCACCCAAATTAAGACAACTAGTATGTGGCAGAATTGAAATATGAACCCAAGCAGTTTGATAGGAGATGCCTCTTCCCAATCACAATGCTATGAGCGTCTACTTCAGTACACTGGTATGTCTTCAAAACAGGTCCTGTTCAAAGTAAAAGTTCTGAAGACATCAGGTTTTCTAAAACCAAGCAGAACTTCCTTCCATTCTGGTTTCAAATTAATATAAAGCAATGTTGTTTTTCAAAGTGTCATATCCATATCAGAATGTCATGGATAATAGATTGTATTGATTTCTACCTCCTTTATTATCCCCATATCTGCATCTCAAATCTTAGCATTTTAATACACTCCCCAGATAATTTTTCCATCAAATACACATACACACCCCTACAAACTCATTTCTTCAACCAAAGCCAGCACTTGCCAGGCTCTACCTTACCTCTTTATCACCCAATTAGTTTTTGTTGTTTTTTTTAAAGATGTTTTGCTTTCTACAATCATCAGTTTTCACCTGTATTGAGTTTTAGAACCATATTGTCAACTATTTATTTAGTATTTCCTGTTCAAACTATGTCTAAAACCAAACTACTTTCCTGTCTCCAAACTTCTCCAGGCCTATCTCTTTGAATTTATTATCTCCCCAGAGACCCTGCGTAGAAGTCAGAAATCCTATGGCATCTTTTCTTCCTCACCCCTGTCCCCACCCCATCTGCTGTTAGTCCTATCTAGGTTTTGGTGTTTCTCAGAAATATCTTCTACCTGCCATTCCTTTCCCAGGAGCCTTCCTATTATTTAACTAGATAACCACTACATGGTTTTGCTGGTTGTCACTCTCTTGCTTCTCCAATTTATCCCTCACATTGCTGCAATTATCTTTTTTAAAAGCTAGTCACGGGGTGTGATAACATTCCACAGTCCTACTTCCTCAAAATAAACTCCAATTTCTTCAAAATTGACTTGAGTAAACCTTCTAGATCTAGTTGTCAGTGGTCAGCAATTACAGTCTATGAAACAGGTGGTCTGATTTCCTAGCAATATTATAGGGAGTGAACCTGCACATCTAAAACTTAAAATTTTTTGTAAATCAGTTACTTCAATTAAAGAAAAGAAACAAATAGCAAATCTTAAAGAGAACTGTTTATAAAGTTAAAGACTTAGGAGACATAACAAATGAAACTTATGTACCATGTATGAATTATGACTTTCAAAGGCTTCTTTATCTTTGACACATCAAAAATTGACAAAATAATATGCTTTGAACTAAACCATCAGCAAGGAAGGGGAGAAAAGGAGGATAAATGAAACAAGACTGATGATGTCAATAACTGCAGAAGCTAGGTGAGAGACAATTCAGTATATTATACCACTTTTGTGTAGGTATGAAATGCTTCAGAAGTTAAAATAAAAATTCTCTAGGGGAAAACATACTGCAATATATAACTTCATGCAGTACTCCTCAATCTGTTTTATATCATAGCTCTCTGCTAACGTATCTATGGCACACAGGGGTAAATGGACAAGCTGTTGGTGGCCAGAAGTCATCAACTCTGGGGCACAAGCCATCTAAGGGCTTGTCTGGCAGCCCTGAAGACATACAGGATCAGAAACTTTGAGGCACTGCTTGAGAAGTTTTGCATGTGGAAAGCTGTTCTCACACCTTATATGAGAAAAACAGGTCATTAATAGAATATGCCCATTAAGAGCCCATTCTTGTTTGTGTGTCTATGTGTAAAGAAGGATGATACAGCACATCTTAATAGTGGTAATTCACTGGTGTAGTATTATGGGTCATTTTAATTTTCTTTTTTCACTTAAAAAAAAAAACAACCTGTTAAATTTCTTAATAAGTTCTCTTGATCTTATCTTCATTTACCTTCTCAGCTTCATTTCCAATAGTAATAATACCCTGTACTCTGATCTTTTCCGTTTTCATAATTCCATTCCTCACAACAAACGTCACCTATCTTTTCTGTCAATCAGAAATGAACCAGCAGTGGGTTCAAAAGTGATCTGTGTCACCTATGAAATCTTCCACGATTCCATCCTTCCTCTCTCCCATTCCCACAAAATTCCATCTTAAGTGTCCTTAGGTTTTGAGAAAGTGGGGAACCTTACAAATACACGGATGCACGTTACAGGTCTTGGGAGCTGGTGCTGCCCGCCCAATTATCCTCCAAGGTGAGGGCAGTGCTTGGCATATGACTGGTACTTACGTTGAATAAACCAACGACTTTGGGCAAAGTTCTCAGTCTTGAGTCCTGATTTACCTTTCTGGGAATCTAAGACGTTATCTCTCGGGGTAGTTGTGAAGCCTAATTTTTTTTCCCTCAATTTAAACCAGGAAGTTATGCAAAGAACAGCAATTTTTTTTTTTTTTTCTAATTTAAAGAAGTTATGTTTTCGATACCAATGAACACTCTACATACACGATATCTAGTCTGAGCCTACAGCCTTCTTCTAAGTAGTTACGGTCTCTTTTTTACAGATGAAACACTGGCGGCTCAGAAGTTAATCAACGTGCCCGAAACCACGGTGCTGGTAGGACCGGGAAACTAGCTCGGACTGCAAAGCACGTGTTCTTATTCGCGGGTCCAACGACACGTGCACGTTCTCCGGGCACCGCTCTTTCCGCCGGCCTCCCCGCCCGCCGGGCGCCGGTAATTGGCAACCTCGTGGGCGGGGCGTCCCCGCGGCGGAGCTGCGTCCTGGTCTCGGCCAGACCCGCCCGGCCCCGACCCTGCAAGCCCACCTGGTGGTGCACAGCTGAGTCTCCCCCATGAGGTAGCGGGGCAGCTGCTCTCGCAGCTGGATGCGGCCCCGCAGCGCCGCCTGGCAGAAAGTGCCGTCCAGCAGGATCTGGTACGGCTCGCGGACGCCGAAATTGTTGCGGAAGAAGCCTAGATGCTTCTTGGCGTGTTTCTGCCTGGTGATCTTCATGCCGGGCTTAGCCAAACCAAGGCCGCGGGACCAGGGAGCGGCGGCAGACGCTACCGCCAAAACCGGCTGCTTTCGGAGAACAGCCCTTGACCCCGGAAGCAAACGCCTTCCCGTCCCTGGCCTGGCAGCTGCCTGACGTCACACCCAGACGAGCGCGCGCTTTTCCCACGGTGCCCGCGCTTTAAGGGGCTTGCCCGCGCTACCTTAGGCGGGAAAAGCTGCGTGCGCGGGTCGGCGCAGAGGAACACATGCGCAGTCGTGGGCCAGAGGAAGAGGATATCTACGTCCTGTGATTTGCGTGTCTGCTGGCACGCAGCCTTAGTATGTTCTAGGCGTCGTTCTAAGTAATGCACTCTCTAATATTCCCTTTAATGTTTTTAATTCCAACGTGAGGGAAGGAAAGACACAAAAATATATTGTACAACTGGCAGATGTGTACTGGTTGCCTTCCTGTAAAGAAGATAAGCACGTTTTCTAAGTGCACATGGTTCTTTAACGTCAGAACTTTCCCTGGAACCCAAGTTAACTACCTTAAGCTCAGATATTGTTGCTACTCCCAGCCCCCGGGAACTAGCCTCATTCAGGAACCAAATGCCTGGGCTAAGGGTCCCCCGGGTTTTGCTGCTCCTCCGACCCTTTGAAGCCACTCTGAACACTCTACTGCTCAGGCAGAGTGTTTCCGAGGAGGTCTGGAGAGCTACATTTTCGGAGTCAGAATCCGTAAAGCACTGCCCATGTCATTTGGCGCCATCACCATAAAAACTGCTTTTGGTTTCCTCACTGTCAAACTGGTTGGCAGGACCCTTTTAAAATCTATGGTTTCTGACTTAGGAAAAAATATACCCCGGGCTTAATCACAGGAAGGTACAAAGCTGACTCAGTCTAGAAATAACTTCGTGGTTAATGAATAAATTCAAGTCAAAATAATCAAAGAATGGCAAGTATGGAGTATTGCATTTTTTGTTCTAGTTTGGAATCTGGCCCAGGTCTATGTTTGGCCGCAGATGGAGAGGAAGAACCAGTCCAGAAAAATGATTTACAAAGTGATGGCGATGTATTATTTGAAAATAGTGCTTTATGGAATTGGAACTGAGATCTTCTATAATACTACCCCTTTCCTGATTTCCAGCACATTACTTAGATGACTGCTTTCATTTAACCAGAAATAAATTTAGGAGCTGAAAGAGGTGAAGAACTATTGCGGTCCTTGAGTGTGATTGCTCACTGTTTTCCAGTGTGAACTCTATTTATCCTTGTGTTCCCACCCCTAGACCTGACCATACGTCCACAGAAAATTTCACCTCCCCATGCAAAACAATGAAAACATTTAAAAAAAAAAAGATTTAAATCTTTTAGCTCCATCTCATAGACCACATTTTACTACTAAGAAAATTATGTGGTGCGTGACTCGGGATTTGAGTTATATTCTAGTTTTTTTGTGTTTTAATTTAATAAGCAACAACATTTTGTTTTCAAGCTCTCTGTCAGACCATTTGCATCTCTGACCCTTACTTTGCAAACATGAAGTCTTTAATGGTGATCGTCAAATTTGAAAGTTTTTTCTTACAGCAGGGTTTCTCAAAACATGATCCTGGGACATGCAAAAAAAAAAAGCTCTTTCTGCTCTTATCTAAAATGCTCTTTTCTGATTCAGAGCAATTATTAGGGGAGAGAGCTACTATTCAGAAAGGAAATAATTTTTATTACAGTCTCCCCATACCACTATTATGCATATTTGTGCTCCTGAAGGACTGTTTACAAGAAAGCATTACTGTTTATCCAATAAGATATTTCCATTAAGTGGCCCACTGAATACTTTTGGTTCAATGCCAAAAAGGCAGAAGGCAAACAGTGCCATTATTGGATGAACTATTTGAATATAAGCTTTAATCTGAAATTTCATCTGGAAATAAATTTAACTTTGAAAATTATTGTAATATTACCATGAAACATTTTATAGTCACCGAGAACAATGTTGAACAAAATTTTTAGAGGAAAGATGCAGTCAGGAATACAGGCAGGCAGGCAGGAAATGAGAGAAGGAGGAAGAAGTACTTTATTTTAATTTGGTTGTTCACACTGGTTGTCTACCCCCAACCCAGGAGTATGTGATCTAGCCCCTTTGGAGGAGATTAACCTAATAGCTAGGGCAAGGTTGAATTTATAGTAGAGGAGCAATAATGTCTCAGCATTGTTAGCTGCTGGCTTTTTTTCCTCAGGTTACTACACTGAGTATTTTAAATGCCAAATATACATTCACTTTCAACTGAGATAGGTAGTGGATTAATTTATTTGTCTTAATTTTTTCATATTCTTTATTATGTCTGGGTTAAATATAATTTATAATATGATGTTGTTGTACATAATTTTGAAGTTTTTCTTTATGAAATATTGATGAAACCAAATTGATATGAGAATTATGTATTCCTGCAAGGTGTGACTAATTCCCAAACAGGATTTTTTTCATGAAAGATTCATGGCTTAAATGAAATTAAATATGTAAGTATTCAATTAAATAAACATACAATTCATAAAGTTTATTTTGCTTAACTTCATAATGCTCGTCTACCACATAATGCAGCAAAGATATCTCTTGTGATAACATTCAGCCTTACATTGATATTTAAATATTTATAAACATTTGTTAACATCCATTACTCAAAAAGAATACAATGTTCTTCCTAATGTTACTTAGTTAACATAGTCTCTAAATAAAGAATTCCTCTAAATAAATCATTTAAAACACCTTAGGTGTGGGGTTTTTTTGTGGGGGGGTGGGGGGTTGGTTTTTTGTTTGTTTGTTTTAGCCCCTCTCCCTGGGTCTCAAACCTAGATATGTTGGCTTAACGTGACCTGCACCTTAGCCACCTGAGCCACAGGGGTGCACCTTAGGTAAACTTTTTGTATCAAGATCCTACTGGGTTCTTCACTAAGGTCCCTCAGGATAGACTTCATCGTGGACTGACTGACCGTGAATGTTAACATATGGCAGAAGATATCATGAAGGTTGGCTCCATAGGCTTCCACATTAAAAAAAAAATCCTATGTTTTTTGAATCACAGAGGTAGCACCTTTCTTATAACACGTGGTACAACATAACAACACATGTATATTCATCCACTTTCCTCTTGCCCAGATAATATGTCAACAACCTGCTTTGTATCCTTCTGTAATGTTTCTCTATTCATATAGATGTATAAACATATGGATATACGTATGCACAGAGATTTTTCAGTCTTACTAAAAACTGGATAAATATATTATCACTTCTATACATTTTACTTTTCTCATACAACATTTCTTGAGGAAACCATCCCTAGCACCTTCAGCCCCACCCGAAATAAATTGTCATAGCTGTCATCAATACTGTTTTTTTTTTAAAGGAAAGGTACAGGCAGGTTGCAGCACTTTTATTTTTCAGTTGTTCATTTTGGTTGACCACCCCCACCCCCATCCCCAGCCTCCACATGTGAACCCAGGTCCTTGGGAAGTATGTGGACTGCACTTGGCCACTCCACCAGGGTGCGCCATGTCATTTAGTATTTTTAATGGCTATACAAAATCTCCCACAATGTCACCACATATAATAACATCATGGATATGGCACACTCACTGTAAACTGCCACCCATTATCTCTTCTCTTTGTTTTAGTAATAGAATCCCAATTTTATTCTGAACAGTAATGTGCCCAAAGAAGGTCATTAATTCCCTAACTTACTGTCCAGTTAAATATAGTCACATGATTGAGCTCTAACCAAGGATATGTAAGTGTAAGTAACACAAGGACTTCTGGGAAGGGTCTTCAAGGAAACTGACTTAGCTTGGTGATGGGCAGTTTAGTTGTTGTGCTCCCTTGCTTCTACCAACGTGGAATTTGGATGTGATGAATGAACTAGTAGGCCATTTTTGACCAAGGTGACCTTGAAGATGGAGACCCTATGTAAAGCTGGCAAAGCAAGTAAGAGGAGTCTGATTCTTGTGATTATGAAACTGTCTTTACAAACCTAGACTTTCTACCTCTGGACTTGTTTTACATAAAAGGAAATATAAACTACCTTGGTCTAGAATATATTGTTCCTTTTGTTTGTTCTGAGACACTTCAATAGAGCAGTTGTCAATGAAATTGGGACGATGTAGAAACTCCCTACAGGCCCCTATCCCCACACATTCATAGCCTTCCCCATGGTCAACATCACTTGCCAGAATGATTTAAAACAAACAAACAAACAAAAAAACAAGGATGAACCTACATGACTACATGTCTTTTAAGTGCAGCAATTCCAGTCTTACAGGATAATAAGTGGCAGAATTATAAATTTTATTGTAACAGAAATCTTTGATGAAACTTTGATATTGGATTGACAGTACAATTGCCCTTCTTTTGAACGGGTTCAAAATCGTAGGTGACATTTTCTGTAAAAGGTAGAATGTTTTCCAAGTAAAATAAACCAAAAAAAATTTTTAATATACTCTAGAAGCTATGCTGACACTGGTTTCTTTTGACTGCATAAACAATTTGATTTGACCTGGGTATGTCAGTGGCTGTATCTCTTGTTAAGAAAAGTTATGAAGAGCCCCAGCTGGTCAGGCAAGAAACATTGAAGGATATGTTAATGTCACTCAGTTGTTGATTAAAGCAAGCAAACTAGATTTCTGTCTGTTGGCACAGCTAGTAGAGTGAGCTCTTCCTCTAGGATAAATGACAAAGAAAATTGATGCTTCTTAGAAAAAGATTTCAATGGATTTCTATTTGTCAAGGATATTTCTAAACCATACAAGAACCAGGAAATACCCAGCATTGATTCTCAGATGACTGCTGTCAGATGGCTGTAACATTAGACTAGCAAATTTGCTTGCTGTAATAGTTGATTCAAAAGAAATCAGACGAAATACTATCATGAGAGGTAAGTTGAAAGAAGTTCAGCATTTAACTACAAGAGTTCTGAAATCGCTTTCCATTGGGATTGTACTACAAAATGCTTGATGGTATTAAAGTGATGAAAACAAAAACTGACACAAAGGAGCTAAAAGCTAGCAAGGGGCAGAATGTTTTACTCTGACACATACAGACTGCCATTTGAAACTAATTAAATCATAACTGAAGCTGGTAGAGACATACTTACTGTATGGGTTCTTTCATTTTAACCTATCAAAGCATTTTAGAAGATTAATGAATACTTAGAAAATTACTCTAAGTAAGCAAATATTATTACTGTTACTTGAAGCAGTTTAAAGATTGAAAATTATGTCCAATTACAGCATTAAAAGGATTTTCTGAAAACACTATTTATATTAAACAAAATGTTGAAGACAACCCTTTCACTCACGACTTCGTATATATTTTTAAGCAGCAGGAGGACTTCAGGGCAGAAACTGAACTCCTCGTGGCAAGAAATTAAACAGGCTTTCAATAATCCAGTAGAATATTATTTCAAAGTCTTGTATTTATAATTGAATTACACCAATATGAGGTATTAATTACACAATATTATACAGAATAAAAGTCACTCTCAGGAGCTGCTCAAATGTCTTCAATACAAGATCACTTTGCTTTAATACTAGTTGGTAAGTCATAAATCAAAATACTGGGATGAGAAGGTCAAATGTTTTTTTAATTATTATTATTTTAGCAAACAGGGAAAATACCTACATGCTGAGTCTTATGCATAATTGAATATATTTTCTTTTTCTTGGCTTTCACTTTATCCTTGCTATTGTTCCTTTCATAATACTGAACAAATAACTCTTCAAAGTATAACCTCATCTAGTTTCATTCTACATATATGCACAGAAGGAGGCAAATGCCTTAAACTAATCCCAACCAGACTAAAGATGGAGGAGGGAGAGATTTTCTTTTTTCTTGCAATGAAGATTAAAAAAAAAAAAAGTGCATTGTGTCCCTTGATACTGGAGGCTCTTTTGAGAGTCTGGGGGTAGCCAGTCCATGCATAGAAATGGAACATGGAACATGACAGAAGGCAGACTTAAAAGAATCATAAAGATACAGAACTGGAGTGTTTATGTTTTTGCTACTGCTTGCACTATGCCTCCCTCTAGATATTTAGTTATGTGATAGAGTATATTTCCTTCTTGTATCAAGTGTGTTTTTTTTTTTGTTTACTTGTTTTTTGCTTTTTTTTTTTAAAGGAAAGGTACAAGCAGGAATGAAGGTGAGTAGGCAAGCAGGAAGGAAGAGGAGAGGAAGAGGAAGAGCTTTATTTTTTTTATTTAGTCATTCATGTTGGCTGTTTCCCCGGTCCCGAGTCTTGAACCCAGGACCTTGGGATGCATGTGGGACTGCTACCTGATTTCCTGGACCACTAGGCTACCAGGGCAAATTTGTTTTTGGTTACTTGTATCTCAAAAGAATAGTTGTTGAATCTATACAAACAGACCATATATTGAAAGGAAAAATGCTAGCATTGCCTTAAAGGAAATTGCTTTAAAGGAAATTTAAGATGTTTTGCCTATCTTCTTTGTTTTAACAGAGACAAGCTTGTGAAGAGGCTGGATGCAGAAGTAACTGTTGCTACTAGCTGATTTCAATTATCTCCCGAAGGCAGCTTTTCTACTCAAGGGAAATATTAAGCAATGTATTTAATGTTGTAAACCAAATCATTTTCTTTCACCGAGTGACTATTTGTGGACTTCTAAAATCTGTGTTAATTGTATCTGGAATTTTAGTTTTGCCTTGTTTATATGCTGTGTCTTCTAACTTTACTTACATCTAATTTGTGTCTTCATTCATTATGATGCTACCATATAGTCTTTTTGGAGAGAGTTTTTGTCTTTCTTCCCATTTCCATAGAGTAGGGAGTTTCTGATCCCCTGTTTATTAGAAAGTAGTGTCCTGTCAGAGGGTAGAATTCATGTTTCTCTACCCCGTTACTTGTGACTCCCTACAGAATTAGCTAACAATGTTCAGGAGATTCTCTAACCATCACATAATATCTTCAGGGAGGAAAAAAAGATCTCTGTGCCCCCTTTCAGGAAAAATACTCTGGATGGGGAAGATAAGGATATAGATCTCTTGTAGAACTTGTTGAGAACTGATTGAAATGATGTCTTCTTGTTTCTTTTGTTTCTGAAGAGCCCTGGAGAGGAGCCACCCCTCACTGTGTGGCATGAAAGGGTAGTTACTTCCCAGAGGAATGGTAAACAGATCTGGTGACCTTCTGCCCTCTTGCTGCACAGAGTTGATCCTAGAGAGGTTACTTGGGGAGCCTGAGAGGAAGCCCTCTAGGCCTCTCAGCTCCACCAGGAGAGAGACACTCAGCTCAGATCCAAGACTGTCAAATGTTCAAAGGAACCTTGCCTTCTGTAGAGGTCTGAAAGCTGGTAACAATGGAATAGAAATAAGGTGACATTCTTAGGGGTTCATTGGCTCATCTTTGGTATCTTGACTCATTTTATTTCATTGAAAGCGATTTAAGTGAATCTTAGCCACGTGAGGGAAAGTATCTCCTATACCGGCTGGTTGGACATTCACTGGGTTATGTTTTCTTAATGGGTAGAGTTACTTGTGTCACAGAAGCAGAACTGGTTAGACTGTTTATTTTTTTATTTTTTCACTCAGGTACGTCCAATCATCCTTGGCTTTTATCCTGGTGTGGTAAATTATCCCTGAGCAGGACTCAGGGATGGCTTTGCAAAGCCTTCACCATCTACTCTTTTTGCCTCTGACTAAATTTGAACTATTTTCAGCAAATACAGGGGTATGTTAAAAACTTTAGTTTCTGTGATGATGTAAAGGATGAAGAGTGAACAGTCACAAGGCTTGTCCAAAAACAAGTTAGAGTCAGCAGACATGATGGCCCCATCCTATTTCTGCAGACATGGAGAGGGGACCCGTATCCTGTTTTGAGAGAGACCCTCGGCCGACTCTGAAATCAGTGCCAGCCATACATTGAACTGCATCTGTGCCCACACTGTCTCTGCTGAATTCCCTGTCCCTGTTCTCATCCCCATTCTTTTTCTCAAAGAAAAACAGCTGACGGCTGTCATTTGCCCTATAAAAATGTACCAAGATCTAAGTCCAGTGGAATGTTCCGTCGGCATTGAGCTTTCCTGGCCTGAACATGGGACAATAAAGTCATGCCTCAGAGTGTATCAACTCCCTTATCTTGGTCTCTTTCGCTGTGGGTCGATCAAATAGCATATTGCTGGGAATATAGGGTAAATTCATTTTATTCAGTAAATGAATATCTACAATGAAATTCATAGTCACAATATCGAACTACCTTTAGGGGTGACAGAAATACAACTAATGGTTGTCATTGACCTTCTTTGGGTGATTGAATATCTATATCTCTCTGTCTATTTGGTATTCTACTTTAATCTCTATTTTAGATTATAAGATTATTCTTTAGTCTATTCTGATTATTTTGAGTTTCTTTTGCTCTTATTTTTCTAGGATCTTAAGGAAGCTTAGTTTATTGATTCATGGTACTTCTTTGTAATGTATACATTTAGCTATAAACTTCTCTCAGCACTGATATAATGGTGTCCCACAAATTTTGACATTTTATAATTTGTTTTTAAGAGAGGGGAGAAGGAAGAAGCATTTTTATTTATTTGTTTGTTTTGGTTCTCTACCTCTTCCCCCAACTCCTGCCCCTGGGTGTATATATAGAAGTACACTTGCTGAATCATACTATGTTAAATTTTCTGAGGAAATGCCACACTCTCTCCCATATGGCTACGCTCGCTGTTTTATATTATGTTAATCTGTTGTACAGACTGGGTAATTTCTGTCATTTCAGTTCCAGTTCACTGAATGTTTTTCCTTTGTTCTTTCCAGTACGCTGTTAAGCCCATTCATTGAAGTTTTGATTTTAGTTATTGTAGTTTTTAAGTTCTAAATTTCCATTTGGTTCTTATTAATATCTTCCCTGTCTTGACTGAGACTTTAAAGTTCTCTTTTTGTATTTGTTTCAAGTGTATTTGTAATTGCTCATTGAAACATTTTATGATAGCAGCTGTGTCGGATAATCCTAACATCTCTGTCATGGCACTGTGTGATTAGTGTCTTGGCATTACTGAATGTCTTTATTCATTCAATTTGAGAAATTATTGGTTCCTGATGATTTTATATGTGTGTATATATATATATAATATAGACATTTCATTAATTTGTTACAGAACTTTGCTCTCATTGAGGCCTTCATTGCTAGCTGACTTCCTTTTACTAAGCTCTGCCAATGGCATTGTGTGTGGGAACTTCTTTGTTACTACCCTGTAAGGATACAAGCAGAGGTAGCCTCCCACTGGCCTCCATGGACTCCTTCAGGGGAGAAGGTGTGTCTTGATTTTGGTGAGCGATGGAAATTTCAGCTTTCACTAGGCCTCCACTGATAGCTCCTAGATGGGAGAAATGGGATACCTCATTTTTGCTCTTCATTTTACCTTCACTGATACCATGGCGTAGTATTCTTGTTATTGCTTGACTATGGTGAAATAATGACTCTTCCCTAGTCCTCCGTTGAGATAATTTCATTGGGGAATGGAGTAAGTGCCTCGTTACTCTCTGGTGGGGGTAGAAGCTGAAGCTTTTTGCAAGGTCTCCACTGACATTGTGCAGAGAACAAACTTTTGTTGGAGCTTTTTGTTGTTTGTATCTGTAGGTGTTTTCAGGTCACTGGACTTCAGCTTCACATTTGGGATACATGAGGTAAATAGAATCCCCAGGAAATCACCACGGTGTCATTTCTTGTATCCTGAGGTCCCTTGTCAGTCTTCCTTCTCTCTGCCTTTCAGAGTCTTCTTAGGTTTCTTTTCTTTATTATATCCAGAGGCTTAGTTGTATTTATTGACTAGAAATAGGGAAAATATATCTTATTCATCTTCCTAAACACAGAAGTCTGGATTCTGAATACAATTTTACTATGGTGCCTATAGTTGTTCCTGATGGTTCAGTGGTGGAATGTTATGTAAACAGAGAAGTCAAAGATGAATCCAAGGGTTTTGGTCTTACTAATTAGAGAAACAGAAATGTCATCAAATGAGAAGAAACTTTTTTGGGGGTGGTAGTGGAGAGGTGGTATTTGGAGCTCAACATTGGGAGGATTAAATTAGAATTGAGTATCCAGATGATGTTGAGTAGGTAGATGGATATTCAACAGACATTCTGGAAAGATACAAATTTGGATATTGTCAGCATATACATGATGTTTAGAGTCTTGAGAGTTGATGAGATCACCATGATGGGGAGTAAAGATTAGGTAACAAAGATCTGTAAGGATCACTGGTGTTGTTCAATATGTAAAGGTTAGGAAAGGGTAAAGGAATCAGCAAGGATGATTGAGGAGAAAGGAACAGCCAGTAAGATAGGAAAGAGACCAAGAATCAACGTGAGGAAAGTGTCATTGCTTCTAGGCCCCTTCCTAGTTAGGGTGAGCATATTGGTTTCCTATTTCAATTTCTGCTTCATGGGTTCTCTCTGTTTCATGGGTTCCCACCCTTCCTTCCTGTCTTCCTCCTTTCATCCCATCTTTCTATGCCTCCCCATCCCCTCCTTCTGGGCTATTTCATGCAGAGGGCCCACGTACACTGACTTAGATCAAGTTAAAATAACTCATGTTGTATGATTAGCACACATCATTGGAAAACCTTAAAGCGATATTTCTAAGGACCAAACGTTGCAAAGACACTTTTAACTTTACTTTGTTTTATTAGTGGTGATACTGGTGTTGTAATTTTGAAACAAAACTATTATATATGCTGTCTCATGAAGTAATTAATTATTATTGTTTTTAAGTAACCTGTGTGTTTTCTTCTCATGTTATTCATTCCAGCTGCCCATTGATATGCACAAATGCCCCATTCTGATTCTTCCACAAGGGATTTTATTTCTTCTTTTTTCTTTTTTTATTATCTTTCTATTATTGATTTCTAAAGTAGTTCTTCTGTAATCAACCTTCAATATTTCCAAATTTATGGAGTTTCTGTGGCCCAGAATGTTGTCTATTTTCATAAGTAGACCATGTATACTTCAAAAGAGTGGATATTAACTTTGACTTTTGTATCATCAGGAATTTTTCAGGTGTAACTATTTCTGTTCCCAGATTATAATACACTACGAGACTCCAACAGGAAAAAAAAAAAAAAAAAAAAAAACCCTCCAGGGCAAGATATATACCCTTCACTGGAGTAATTACTTCATAACTTTGAATAGATATTTATTGAATGAGTAAACATTTCAAAAATAAGGAATAGGCAAAATTAACATTTGGAAGCATGGAAGTGTGCTCTACATTTCTTTAAGATTTTCACAAAAGTTATTAAAATTTTTTAAAGACTTAAGATGTATATTTTAGAAAACTGTCATAAGTCAATGAGATTTCTAGAGGCTATGTTCTGAATCCTCCTTCAACATTTTACATACATAAAGTAAGTTTGATACTTCACTCATGTAAAACCGACCGGAAACCAATAGCAGAAGAGAGCTATTAGTTCTGGTAATTTTACATAAGTGCCCATGTTTTAATTAGTTTATTCTAAGTGATCAGTAACTGCTAAAATTACATAAGACAAACCCGACCCCAGCTTATCAGAAATGAACAGAAGAACGTTGGACAAATCCTAAGTAATTGTAGTTAGGGCAACTCTTCATAGATTTCAAGACTGGGGATGGAGATTAACTAAAAAAAAAAGGTCAAAGCATTCTAACACATAAAACGCTACATAAATACGAGCTACAATGCTATTCTGATTAGCTGCCTGACGGAGCCTGGTAAAGAAAACGGGAAAAAAAATTACAAAATTTCAAGTTAAAACAGTAAGAGGACAGGCGCCGCCCACGCAGAATTCGCAAGTGCAAAAGAGCCCTTCGGGCAAGGCGGGGAAGCTGAGAAAAGGACCCGGGCCTACGCCAGCCTTTCCTTTTAGCTCCACCCTTCGAACGCCAGGCTGCGCGTGACGTCACGGGAAGATTGTACTTCCGCTTCCGTTTTCTCACGTTTCTTTCTCTTCCTGTTTGCCTGAAAAGATGGCGTCCCGCAAGGAAGGTAGTGGCTCTACCACCACTTCTTCCAGCTCCACCACCGGTGCGGCAGGGAAAGGAAAAGGCAAAGGCGGCCCCGGAGATTCAGCCGTGAAACAAGTGCAGATAGATGGCTTGGTGAGTGGGGTTCTGGCTCAGTAGACCCACGTGGGGCGCGTAGTACCCAGCTGGGTCTCGCCAGATGCCTTCCTCCAGGGCTCCCCTCCGTGCCGGGTGGTGGGGGACCAGGGATTTTCCTTAAAATTTTTCTCTCCTGTTTTCACTTTTTGATCGGGAGACGCGGCAGTTTTATTTGCTTTCTACCGGAAGAGTTGAGGGCCGACAAAGGGGACTGAATCGAGGGGCTTTTATTCTTGAGGTCTTTTGAGATGCCTGGGGTAGGAGATTTGGAGAAAGACCCTTCTGGGACACGAGTAGGTGACAGATATAGAGGAGGATCTAGAACTCTAGGGCTTTTGGAAAAGGAGGGTAAGATAAACTTGCTTCCCGGGTGGAACCTCACATCTGTAACTTACCAAGTGGAGATTTACTCTGTAGCTGTACTTGACCCTGTGGTCCAGCCCTTTGCTCAAAATCGCGTAAGTGGAATAAAATCTTCTATGTTGACTTCTCCCAACCTGTGAATGTTGGAGTGCTTGACAGAATGCAGTGTACTCTAGAGCCACACTTGGGTTTGAATCCCAAAGTACCAAGTACATCTACTTCTCATCTACCTGTCACCAACAACATAACTTTAAAAATACACACTTTTTACTACCGTCCAGTCTTGGTGCTCTTGTCTCATTCTCCACACTCACCTCATACTTTGTTCTAGGCTCTTGTCACAAGGACCTTTCAGTTCTTTTTTCTCCCCTATTTGAAACTATCAACTATTTCTTCCTGTTGCACCCTGATCAAGTAATGGTTAGGTTAATCACCTCTGAAGGACACGGGCTGCATACCCCTGGGTTTGAATCCTGGATCTGGGCCGAACAACTAGTGTGAAAAGCTAAACAAATAAAATAAAATGCTGCTTCCTCCTCTCTCTTCCTGCCTACCCTCTGTCATTCCTGCCTACACCTTTCCTTAAGAAATTTTTTTTTTTCTTTGTCCTCAATGACGACTTATGATTCATTAAGTCTAGGCCAAAATGCCACATCTTAAGAAAGGTTTTACCTAACAGCCCTGTCAAAAGTAAGTCCCTTCTCATTATGCCCGATCATACCACCCTTCGTAGCTGTAATCGAAACTGTCTTGTATGTTTTCTTGTTTGTCTACCCTACCAGAATGTAAGCTACTGAAGGCACACCTTATCACCTGTTATATTCCCAATACTGACATAACATAGGTAGGGTAAGAGTGAAGGATTTCATTTTATTTTTGACCTACTACTAGTTTATATCCTGATATGTTCTTGTATAAGTTACTTTATTGGTATCTTGAATTGTTTTCTTATCCCTCTTTAGCCCATCCCTCATATTTTTATTCAAACATGCACTTACTCTGAAGATTCAGATCTTGTTAACATCCTTGCAGAAATGTTTTTAGTGACTTTGCAATGATTTCAAGGTGTAGCAAGATGTTCTTGGTTTTCTTTTTTTGTTTTTAGGTTTTAGGTTATTTCCTATTGTTTCCAAGTTTTATGGGAACTGTAAATTCCACTTACATAAGGCTGTTTTGACTTTTCCCTGAATAAAATCTGCACATTTTGCTGTCTTTTGTTTATAAAGTTCTGCTTGAAATTCCTTATTCGTACATTGTCAAAAGTAACTTCACATGACTCCAATAAAATGTGTGACTTACTGTACTTATTTTTGTTTCCTTTTTAAAAATGAGTATTGTCTAATTTGAATCTGTATATTCCAGATATATTCTCTTTAGATTCATTTGTGTAAGCGGTGTAGTCTTGTCAACTGGGGGTATACAGATGAGCAAGATAGACATAATCCCTACTCGAATGCCTTTCTCAGCCGTGTGTAAATATGAATGCCACTCAGAGAGTAATTTAATACTATAATTAGTTTGATGTTTAATCACGTTTTTTTCTGACACCTTGATAGTGGTCAATACCAATTATTCTTGTATTTTTGAATCTTTTCTTTCCTACTCTTTTATCAGTACTTCTGTCTCTAATACTACCTTTCCCTTAACATATGAATGTATTCAGGATTTTGCCAACCTATATTAAAAATGTCTTTATATTCCATGTATGAGTGAGATCATCTGGTATTTGTCTTTCTCCTTCTGACTTATTTCACTTAACACAATCACCTCTATTTCCATCCATATTGTTACAGATGATGGCATTTTCTCTTTTTTAGGGCTGTGTGGTATTCCATTATATATGTATGTATATACATATGTGTGTGTATATATATGTATCATTTCTCATTCTTCTCACTGTGGGCACTTAGGTAGTTTTCACTTCTTGGCTATTATAAATAAGTCTGTGATAAACATAGGTGTGCATATCTCTGTGAATTAGTGTTTTTTAGTTAAATACCCAGAATTGGCTGATAAGATTATAAGGGATTTCCATTCTGAATATTTCGAGGAATTGCCATACTACTTTCCATAAAGGTTATACCAGCTTAGTGCTCCCACGCACAGTGTAAAAAGGATTTCTTTTCTCTGCATCCTTATCACCATTTCTTGTTTCCAGACTTTTGAATAACAGCCATTTTCACAGCAATATCTGATTGTTGTTTCGCCATCTCTATGTCTTCTTTGGAGAAACAGTTGTTCGATTCTGCCCATTTTTTGATTGGGTTTTTCTGTTGAGTTTTATGAGTTCTTTATATATTTTGAATATTAAACCCTTGTCATATGTATAATGAGCAAATATCTTTCCTGTTCAGTAGAATGTCTTTTGTTTTTTGGTGATACTTTCTTTTGCTGTGCAGAAACTTTTTAGTTGGATGCGTGCTATTTGTTTTGCTTTCCTTGCCACTGGAGTTGAGTCCCCAAAGACTTTTCTAAGGCCACTATTAGGGAACACATTGCTTATCTTTTCTTCTCACTATTTTATGATTTCCAGTCTGATGTCCAAGTCTTCAATACATTTTGAATTTATTTATTTGTGTATGGTGTTAGGGAGTGATCTAATTTTATTCTTTACACGTGGCTGTCCTCTTTTCCTAACACCATTTGTTGAAAAGATGTTCCCTTTTCCATTTTATACTCAACTCCTTTGTCATAAATTACCCGACCAGTCAATGTGTGAATTTATTTCTGGGCTCATAATTGTATTCTGTTGATCTCTGTGTCTGTGTTTATACCCTTAACCCATACTGTTTTGATTACTGTGGCTTTATAGTATCGGTGAAATTAGGGAGTGTGTGTGTATGTGTGTGTGTGTATGTGTGTGTGTTCCTTTCTTTTTCTCATGATTGCGTTGGCCATTTGTAGTCTTTCGTGGTCCCAAAGAGATTTTTAAAATTTTATTTCCTTGAAAAATGCCACTAGAGATTGTATTAAATCTGTATATTGCTTTTGGTAAGATGAGTATTTTAACAATGTAAATTCTCCAAAACAGGAGCATGAAATATCATTCCATTTCTTTGTATGTCCTTTTTTCTTAACAGTGTCTTGTAGTTTTCAATGTACAGGTCTTTCACTTTGTTTATCCCTATGTATTTAATTTCTTTTTGATTCAAATGTTGTTTGTTTTCTTAATTTCTTTTTCTACTAGCCCATTCTTTGCATATAAAAACAGCCTGTTTTTTGTATATTTTTGTAACCTGCTACTTTACTCATTAAATAGCTTTAATAATTTTTTTGGTGGAATCTTTAGGACTAGGTGTCTTAGCATATCATCTGCTAAAGTGATAGTCTGTATAGTATCATCTCATCTGCAAATAGTGATAGTTTTAGCTTTTTCCGTTTTGTATTTCTTTTATTTATTTTTCTTGTTTAATTGCTCTGGCTAGGACTCCCCATACTGTGGTGAATGGTACTGGTGAAAATAGACAGTCTTGTCTTGTTCCTGATCTTAGAGGAAAAGCCTTCAGTTTTTTCGCATTGAGTGTGATGTTAGCTGTGGATTTCTCACATATGACCTTTACTGTGTTGAGGTATGTTCCTTCTGTCCCCATTTTATTGAGAATTTTATTTTAAATGGGTGCTGACTCTCGACACATGCTTTCTCTGTATCGATAAGATCATATGATTTTTATCTTGCCTTTTGTTTATATGATATATTACGTTAATTGATTTTTCTTATATTGAAGCATCCCTGCAATAAGTCCAAACTAGTTATGGTGTATGCTCTTTTTGATGTACTGTTGAATTCATTTTGCTAATATTTTGTGGAGGATTATTACGTTTGTTTATCAGATACTGGTCTGTGGTTTTCTTTTTTTGTTAGGATAATTTTGACTTCATAAAGTATATTTGGAAATGTTCC
>RJWH01004899.1:78473-92456 GCA_004363575.1 Solenodon paradoxus | reverse complement strand
TCCTCTATTGATGTCACTTATCCACAAGAAGTGCTTGTCAGACCCCATGTGGCCCTGCCCCTCTGACCACTTAGAGTCCAGTAGATGCAGGTGCATGTGACCAGCTGAACCCAACCAATGGTGGTCCAACAATATGGCGGTTTCTGTTAGATACAGTGAAGGGACCAAGAAGACCATGGTCCACTTCAGACGCGTGAAGAGGCCAGCAGATAAATCTTCCTAGAAGATGTACAACTTGCATATTGGTAGGGAGACTAGAGGACAAAAGGCATCCCAAGCTGCTCAACAGTGAACAGTCCAGTGGGGTGAGATAGAGACTGAGACATTCAGAGACCGCAGTCCATCTAGAGTGTGGGCTAGATCAGCGCAAAGCTAGAGCCCCTGGTGACTTTTGACAGAGACGCTGAAATAGATCACTAACACAGGCTAAGTCAAACAGGTGAACACTACTATCCTCCGTGCCTTTCTGTTGAGCGAAACCGTTCTAATTGTCCCACTACCCAAGTGAATGCCAGTCGGAGAACAACACACTTTTTTTTTCCCCCCCAGAATGAAAACACTTTGGGGAGATCCTTCATTTATTTATACATTTCCTTAAATGAACTTAATCAGATTACTTTCTTCCATCGGGCCTGACAAAGATCAGCCACATTGAGAACAAGGAGACTAAGAAGGCAGGAGAAAGTAGGAGCATGGGGGCAGGATGGGAGCTGCCGAACCTAAAGCAGGTGACTCCTGCGGTGGATGTAAAGCAGTTAGGGTGGAGCACGCAGGCTCTGCGTGGCTGCAAATTCGTGTGGAGGAATGAAGAGAAAAGGTAGCAGAAATAAATTTCACCTGTCTTGCAGTTTGGCTCCATGTCAGCCACTTTGTTTATTGCTGTGCAGTCTAGACATCAAAAAGATTAAGTTGCTCTCATCCCAGGGAACCCCTCTTCCCCACTGCACTGGCTGATGCAGTCCCCCCTACCCCTGGGTCATAAGAAGCTATGGCACTGCTAAAAAAAAAAATTTTTAAAAAGACTGGATTTCTTGATTAAATCTGATAAAACCACTCCTATTGAGATGACTTAATTTTGTCCCTTGGGAAAGGCCTTTTTTAAGAGCTCTTACATTGGCCAAGAGAGGCAGTCTCCATATTAGGGTTTTCTATTTTTGTTAGAAGGAAGTTGGCATCTGTCCTATGTAAGGAGTTCACTGAAGCCTAAATTCTTCCATTAGCCACTTGGGTTTGCAAACAGGGGTCTGAGCATGTGCAACCCAGTGCCCTCAGCTCCCCAACCAAAGGACAAGGGGGAACACCCCCTGGGCAGACTGATGCTCACCATCTATATCTCCAAGCATGAATGCTAGGCTAACAAGTGACTTGTAAGGGACACAACTGCCTATAACATTTGAAGGGCCCTGTGCAAAACCAAAACGTTTGCAAATAACTGTCCATTGTTGAGAGTTTAAAAATGTGATGACAGCCAAGCATGAAACCCGGGGCAAGGTACTTTTCAGAGCAGACACTTCTAAGGACGCCCTCCCGGTGGCTGACAGACAATTCTTTGGCCCCTTGAGGTTGTGAGGGACCCTGATGTCAAGGTCCCAGGACTGTGAGTGGTGTTTGATTTCATGGCAGAAGAAATTTTCTCAGCCAGTCCTCTGCTGAAACCCCATCCTTACAGCGAAACAATTTCGCTTGAGGCTGCATCCCTTGGGGAGGGGCTAACATTTGCAGCTGTTGTTTGTTACACTCTTTGTTGGATGGAAAAGTGGAGGAAGACAAGCTTAAGGGCAAAATTATGTAAGTTTATGGAATGCTTTTGGATATACATACTCTTCCTGCCCATATAGTACTGAATATGGGTGATGGAACTCAATATATATAGCTCCCTGTGGGTGTCAGTAATCCTTCAATGTTCACCGATAGTGATGATATTCAGATCTTGAGACATATTTCCTGTCTCTCTGACTCAAGGGAAGTTTTCCCGGAGCCACACAGAAGGAGAATCCAATCTGTTCGGTAGGAAAGACTCATTTGCTCCCGGAATAACTGCATTTCCATATCCCTTTGAATTTTTAACCAAAACAGTGGATCTTCCGTGAGGCCCAAAATAAAAAGAACGGCAATTAGGTTTGGGATTTCACTTTTCCTTAGAACTTTGATTCTTACATTGACACTGTTGAATGCTTCAGAAAGGTGGATGGTATAATGCTAAAATAGAATGTTTCTTGCTTTTCGTTATCATTAGCTGCTAGTCGAGTGTCTAAATTTTTTACACACTTGGATATGAACATGTATTGGGGGGGACAAGGAATTCCAAATTCAGGAAGAACCTTAATATTTTGCCATTGTTTCCGAGGACGGAGCAACTCGAATTCTGATAAATGTCTCTTTTGCTTGTAGCATTTTCTAGTCATCAATAATTCAATTTCAAAATAAAAGAAGCATTTTCTACATCCCAGAGCTATTGGGGAACCTTTCAGAGTACAAGTTTCCTGACAGTGAGAGAGGCACCTGCCAAAGAAGGCGGCAAGCAAGAAAACCTTCTCTAATGTGCCGAGGGATCCTGTTACAATTTTTTTGTAATTCTAGAAGGCAAAATAAAATTTTATGCTTGGAAATAATAAGTTTAAGCAAATAGTATGGGCGAAGCTTATATCCGCGTCCAAGCAGTGGTCTGATTATTGCCAGAACAATACTGCTCCATGATGAATCATTAATGATCTGCGAGAGTCATAATGGCCTGTCACTAATGCCCATTAATGATCTCTCTATACCGCGGCTATGAGCTTGATGCTTCTGGCCAGTACCTTGGAGACTACTTTAGATATGCCTTAAACTTTCTCTGATCTCCTCTTCTCAGTGTCTGCTCCAAATGTAGACAGCAATTGTCTGGGTAGGATCAGCTCATAAAGAAGCATGGCTTTGTTAAGGAAGTCGTATTCAGGTAAGATTTATTTAAGCAATATTTTTGAAGGACATAGATTTAAAAGCTTATCCTAGAAATGACTTGCCTTTGTAGGAATTCACAGAATTTTGCCGGGGATCCTTCTGTTGAGACCTTTTCTTTTTGGATGGGACAGGGACTCTTCAGCTCCCTGTTCCTCCATGATGTTTGGCGATTGAGGAAGCATTGAAAAATGCTTCCTTTGTTGTTGCTTGTTTCTTCTAAGTGCAGTTTCAGATAATAGTGGTTATAGAAGAGTGCATGTGTCTGTCTGTTTAAAGCCCAACTTGTATTTGGAAAACCGTCACACTGGCTGATTTAAGAGATTTCCTGTCTCCAGATTTGCATTTTCTGCCTGCATACAACACAAAATATTAATTTTAATTTCTGAAGGAAGACGAGAGACTAAATAATTAGAATTGGGCTGTAAATATGCATTCAGGTTAAGGAAAGGAAAGACAAACAAGGCAGCATCGAGTTAAAGGAAGGCGGACCCTATCACACATTAATTCTGAGAATTGTATTAGGTGTATCTTCAGGGAAATCACAGAAGATAGGCACTCCATATTGTCTAACTGAAAGCAGGAGAGGTCTCTTCTTCCATGGCGGCAAGGGAGATGCCGCAGACAGCTAATGGAACCAACGCCCAAAAGCCTCCTGCTCCCGGAGCAAAACAAGAGGAGACAAAGTTGTTGGAACTAGCAGTTTCAAACCTTTGAAAATGCTGAGACAGGGGTTCTTTGGTAGGGCTGACTCGTCTTTGGTGAGAAATTCTAATATGTAACTAAAGAGAAAATGACATCTTTGCTTGGGAAACTTTGTTTCGCCAGTTTCCTATTATCTGAATTACTTGCATGAAGTAATATCATGAAACAGATACTTTCACTAAAGCCCTTTGCCCTTTCTTTACCATTGAACTTGAAAGGTTTCCAGACAATGTGGACCCTTTTAAATGTTTTACTTCTCTGAAACATTTCATCCAAGTGCGCGATGACTTTTCTGTTTCTTCAAAGTCCTGCCCTGTCCTGAAACTGCTGAATGGCATGTGTTTATTCATAGATTTCACTGGAATTATTAAGGCTTTTCCTCCTGGACGCTCTGAACTACTTGGAATGATCCTAGTTCATTCTCCAAACACAGGTTCAGAATGATCTGTCGTGTTGCATGGGCTTTTTTTATTTGGTTCTTTTCAATTGCCCTCCTACGCCCCCGCCCCATGAAAAGGAGAAAAGGACTCATTTGGACAGTTGGGACATCAAGGGCAGCATTAGAGAGGAAAATCACAATAGAATTTGTGAGATCAGTTCAACATTTGTTTTTCTGGTTATTCTCACAATTCACACCTCTGATAAACACACCAAAGATTTCACCTGTCTGATGGAGGATAGTTTATAGTCATCGCTAACAGAAGAAACTACAGGTTCTCTGCCTCTTATTCAGGATACGGCACAAGTGCTTGTGAAGTGTTTGTGTGGAATGCATGCGTTTATTTTTTTTTTTTCTGAGTAAGGTCTGTTACGTGGATAATCCTCATCCAATAATCTTTGTATTGACTTGTGCATGCATTGATTGAGAAGGATCAGATTGCCAACTAAGGTATTTGTTTGGGTTCAAGCACAAAGCAAGTTTATCCTTACAGAAGCCTTCTACATGGATTCATGACGTGTCATACACAGACAGTTTTGTGCTCATGGCAGGCTGAGTGAGCAACTTCGCAGGAGTGAGTACAAACTCGGGGGCAGACTGGCAGTAACTGGGAATACTGCAGTGTCTCTCTGAAAGGCATGTGCAGAGTAAAGCTCTGAGCGACCAGTAGCACAGTGCAAATGAGAGCAGAAGAAAGGATTATACCATCAAAGAACGGCCGAGTCCCAAGAAAGGGCTGGTACTTTCTCTCTTTGCCTTTACACAGGAAAACATTTTACTCTTTGTGTACAAATGACAGTGTCCTGGCCTCCACATGCAGCAGCTCTAAAGAATTCAGGTCAACAGTTCAGAAGGCTAGAACATTCACCCTAAATCCCCCATATTCCAGTTAAGTCTGGTGCCTCTTATTTGATCTTCAAGGGAAATGAAAGTACAGGCAGTAACAGAAAGCTGTGTAACCCTTCACAGTCCAGAAGGCCTCAGGATCATGCATCTTTAAATTAAAGAATCCCAGTGTCTTTAGCCACCCTTTTGTTCTTGTTTCGCTCCCCCATTTACTTCTCTTACTGGTTTTGCTTCTTCTTGGCTCTGACTTCTTTGATTTTCCAATGTCCTTTCATGTTTTTTTCTCTTTCTGGCCGGTTTGGGGCCTTCTCTTCGGTGGCCAGACTTACAGCTGCTGAAGAGTCCACATATCAGATTAATGCAGAGATTTCAAAATTTAAAACACATGAAGACAGATTTCCCTCTCTTCAGGAACTATAGGAAACAATGTATTTGTGAATCATTTTCTTATTGATAGGCACTTAGGAAATGATGTATTTATTAATTGTTTTTTTTATCAATAATGACAGTCAATTTTTCAGAGGATGCAGAGGCACACTTTCAGCTGTTCCATTGATCACTCATTGAAAACATTGGGGCTATTATCACCTGGAGAGTGCCTCAGAGTGCCTTCTCATGATATGCAGTTCTGACTGCCTGGCTCCCAGCCTGGTGCTTAGTAAATACTTAGTGCTTGTCGAGTAAATGAATTTATCCACAATGACTGCCGAAAACACTCACAAATATGTCAATATGTTTGCTGAACAAATGATTAAACAATCAAGGTCGATTTTATAAAGCTTACCCAGAGAGGCTGTCTTCAATTTGTGTCTTTTGAATGTATAGTTGAAGTCTATATTGGCCCTTTGCTATTTGCTTTAGAAGCTGGAGGCTCTGGGGTTATGAAAACTATTGGGAGTGAAGAGGTCTTAGGTGTCAGACAGTTCATCCCAGCAGTCAAACTCTTGTGAAGGAAGGAGCGTGTCTACCAGAAGTAAGTGCCTTTTGGTTAGAAAAGGTTCTGTATGTTTTCCTTGGCACACCAGTGTCTATGAAGGAAGACGAATATGATAGAACTTTTCTCTTAATTCCAGCAGTGCCACAGGGTATGGCCTAAAGGCTTAAGCCTATCTCAGTCAACAAAACAAGTCTTGCTTTACACAATGAATTGTTTCCAGAATATTCTGTGTAAATCGAGTCTCATTTGAAACCGTCCTGGAGGTGGGTGTAGTAAGGAAAGGTGCATTTTTGTGAAGATTTCTTTTAAAGAAAGACATCTTTTATAACATCTATTTAAAGAATTACTCTTTATCCATATGAAAGTCTGAATTTTTTAATATCAGGATGAAAATATGCTATCCACATTCTGCTCAGAAGGAATTCTTTGACCAGGGCTTGCTAAAGTATCTGAATATAATAGCACCTCATTTGTGAGAATGATAAATATGGTAGTGGCTGTGGTGTTAAATGCACACAGACAGAGAATCCAAATTCAACATCCTAAAAATCATTGAGCAATGTAAACTACAGAAAAAAATCAAATAATATAGATAAATAAATAAACCCCCAAATGGTACTTTTAAATCGGCTTCCTTTGTTTTATAAGCTTCTGAATTGCATATTAGTTTTTCTTACAACTTAGCAGTTCTTAGCTTATATGATATGATATTATTGCCTTATAAAATAGTCATTTTAAGAAATTTTATCCAAACGAAATTATAAATAACGGGTCATTTACACATTTAAAGAGGGTGTGCAATTGTCTCCTTGTCCCCAAAACTATAGTCCTTTGCCCGTGTCAATCCCATATGTCAGTTTCAAGCAGGCAACTGCAATACCCCAGTAGTGACCCTTCCACCATATTCCATCCTTTACTCTGTGCTAAGAGTTATGAATCAGGAGCCCTTCTGGGTATGACAAGATGGGTTTGGTTTAGGTAGGTACTAGTGCTCCAGAGAAGTTCAAGTTGGAGATTCTTAGGTTGGTCATGTGTATGTATTTCTGTGTAAAAACCAAATACTCTGGCATTCCTTGCACTATTCAGTGTTCCACTCAGGCCTAACTGCATAGTTGAGTAAGAAGATATTTTTCCAGCTCCAATACTGATTGGTATAATGGAGTACAATGCCGTCTCCAAATGCCACGTTGTTTGAGTACTGACTTCACTTGGTATGTTAACCAGTTGCAGGGAGGGAATGGTTGACTTTATTCTGCAAACAAATCCCACAAGAGTCTGATGAACGCATCTTTCCAGTCTGATCTCCGTTCTTCCCTAAAAGATCTAGTTCGGTCAATCCAATGCAGTTGTCTCCATTGTGCTGAGCAGAATTTGTCCAATTCATTAATGTGTACTCATTGCAGTTCCTTCTCTATGATGGGCTATGCACAGAGCAAAGCACCAAAATGAAAGTACCGTTGGCCCTCTCCTCCAGGAAGGCACAGTCTGGTGTCCCAGCTAGCTAATACCAGATGTGCTGTGATGAGTGCCGTAATATAAATACAAAAAAAAAGAACACAGGAGAACAAGACAAGGCTGATGCCTTCTGCTGACTGGACTTGGGACAGCTTCACTGAGGAGGTGTAATTTAACCAGGGACTTAAATGTGTTTGAGACTTTTCTTTATGTCCTCTGAGATGCCTTTCCTATCCCTCCCCCCAACCAACTAAAATGTTTTCGCCCTCAGAAATCTCATAGAACTTACTGGCTAAACCAATCACATGTCACTCATTCTAAACTCCCACATATTGTATTGAACTTCGTGCTCATTTTTCCCACTCGGTTATACATTCCTAGGAGGCAAGGTTCATTGTCAACACCGTGACCCATGTGGTTGGGTGCTGAGATTTTCTTTACTCTTAATCACTGCTCTATAGTAGTAGAAAACTAGTCAAGTTCACTGTTACTGAGCCAGGCTAAACTGCACACAAGCTGTGAAGATTGCTTTTGCTCCTTTTAATTCACTACACAAAGATGCTCTAAGACTTACTCTTTGCAGACACTGTGCTAGCTTCTAGATATGCTGTGCAGACTAAAACATGGACTATATAGTGTAGAAGCTACTGTCAGAGCCTTTTTGGTTCCTTTCCACTAAATGACATTGTAATCCTGTCTATATCCTAACACTCCAAAAACAAGGAAATGAGGACCTAAAGACAGGAAGCAGATTCTTACATTTTTCCTATGCATAATATTTAATCCTCAAAATATGTGATCCACTTATCATTTTTTTTGATCAACAATTTCTTTGTTTTCTCCTCATTAAGAAAAAGAGGTCTAAATAATCATTCTGATGGTCAGACTATGTGAGCAAGAAGAAAACAGCAACAACTACTACTAGTTAGGCATCAATTGTGGATCACCTAGTCTCCAGCTTCACTACTGTAAAAATTCTTCGGTGAATATTTTCCTCATTTTATTACTAAGTGAGTTGAGACTCACAAAGGTTAAATAATGAGCCAGAATTCCTCTGTTAAGGAGTATTGGAGACAGTCTTTAAAATGTATCCATGTGATACCATACTACCCTAGAGATAATAGATTTTGATAGATTTTTTGATTGGAAGATTGTTACTGTTCTGATAACGAGATCTTTATATATTTAAAGTTGTGGTGTAAGAGGCTGACTCTCTTTGGTTATTATCAGTCTATGTCAGTTGTCTTTATAGTCCAATAGCAATTCTTTGAATTTTTTATGCTTATGAGAAGCAAAATTATAGTTTCAATACGGCGTAACTCGATTTCCTTAAATATTTTCACATGAATGCATACTGACGGTTTATCTAAATAACATAGGGAAATTTATAATCTCTCTTAAAGTTACAGATTCTGTCAGATGTTCATAGTTTCAAGCATCCAACTGAAAATTACAGCATCAAGTTACCTTAACAAAATAATCTGATTTTATAAACATGAAAATTGACTCATTACTCTTAAAAACATCCCAAACCACATTTCAAGCATTAGCTTGAAATAATGTGTTGTCTAACTACATTATTTATATATGGTAAAATTCTGTATTCTGGGCTGAAAACTATGTAACCAGCTGTTCCCAAACTTTAGTGTGTGTTATCAGTATCCTCTGTGAAACTGATTAAAATTGGAGATTCCCATTCGACTTTGTTGGAACCCAAATATCTACATTTTTATATCAGTCTTTATTATTTCTTTTGTTCACAGTGCCATATTCATTTTAGGATACTGAAATTGCATCCCAGTCTGTATGTCACACCACATCCTTCACCAGAGTTCCTGTGCCCTCGACCACCACCTTTCCCCCTCTTTCTATCCGTCCCCCTCCTACCCGCATCCCTGCTAAAAATGACATGAAATTGTGCCCTTTGTAACAATGTGGATGGAACTGGAAGGGATCATGTTATGTGAAACAAGCCAAAAAGAAATACAGCCTGGTTTCACTTATATGTGGAATATAATGAAATGAAACAGAAGAATCTGTTATTTTAATAAACATTCCATATAACTCTAATACAGGAAGCCACACATATTTCACTTAGAGAAATCCTCTGGTCAATATTCTTCTCCACCTATTATTCTCCCGTTTTCATTATTGTCCTTCCCTCACCAGTCTTCCACATCAACACGCAGGAGCGTATGTTTCTCTTTAGCATTTTCTGCTACTTAGCTGTAAATTACATGCAGTGAATTGCACTGCTCTTCAGAAGATAGATCAGTTTCCAAAAAAAATCTACATACTTATGTAATCAGCTCCCCTATCAAGATATAGAACATTTTCATCACCCCCAGAAAGTTCCCTTATGTACCTTCCTAGTCAACACCCTTTTGCCACCAGAAAGCCACAGAACTTACTTCTATTATTATAAGTTAGTTTACCCGATTTAGAACTTCATATAAGCAAAAGCATTCTAGTATGTGCTTTTTTGTGTCTGATTTCTTTCACCCAGAATATTGTTTTTGATCATTATTCTTGTGTTTGTGTGTATCAGTAGGTCACTATATTTTATTGCTGAGTAATTTTGCATTGCATGGATATACCAGTTTGCCTCCCTATTTTCACATTGAGGGACATCTACACTGTTTCCAGGTTTTAGGTACAATAAGTAAAGATTCTATAACCAATTTTTGTAATTCCTTTTGTGGACATATGTTTTAATTTCCGTTGGACAAACACCTAGCAGTGAAATTGTTGGGTTATAAAGTTAATATTAAGTATAATTTTTAAGTTACTGCCAAACAGTTTCCCATCAATGAGAATTCTGAGTCGTCCACATAATCAAGATTTGGACTTGTCAGGTATTTTCATTCTACCTACTCTTGTGTGTATATAGTAGTATTGCACTGTGGCTTTAATTTGCACCTGCCCATGACTAATGAGGTTGAATCTTTTTTATGTATTGGTGGTCCTTTTCAAAAATAAATGTATAAATTCTTTTGTTTACATTATTATGTTCCTTTTAGGATATTGGAATCCTACCTCAGTCTGTACCTCATACCACACCCACTTGGTGACCATTTGTATATCTTCTTAATTGATGTATCTGGTGAAGTGTTTTGTCTGTTTCACTGGTGTTTTCTCTTACTATAGAGCTTTTCACACCACTCTTTCATTGTCTTTTTTAATATCTAGCATTTAAAGGACACCTTTAATGATGTCCTCATTTCCATTTATTATATTATTAGTTGGTAGGATTTTTCTCTTTTTATTGATCTGTCTTTGCAAGCTGCTTAAAATTGCATTAATATTTTCAAAGAATCAACTTTTGACTGTAGTCATTAATTGCTCTGTTTTCTGTATCTTTGATTTCATTTCTCATTTTTTTTTATTAAGTCCTTCCTACTTATTTGGGATTTTAGTTCTTATTCTAGTTTCTTAGGTTGGAAATATAAATCACTTCTTTTACAACTTTCTTCTTTTTAATAAAACTGTTTAAACTATTTCCTTCTCTATAAAGTATGCTTTAGACCTATTTTTTTGTATATTGAACTTTGTCATTCAATTCAATATATCTTCTAATTTCCTTTTCAGCTTTTGCTTTTACCTATGATTATTTAAACGTGTAATATTTGATTTCCAAATTTTGGAGGGGTAGTCTATTAATAGTTTTGATATTGAGTTCAAACTTGCTATTTTTGTAATCAGAAAACATACTCTATTTGATTTGGATCCTTAGAATATTATTGAAACTTACATTATGGCGGAGTCTATAATCTACTTAGTGAAAGTTGCCCTTGAAAAGAATGTATTTCCTGTGCTAGTGTTGTGTTCTATAAATTTATATCTGGTCAAACTGATGGATAGTGTTCAAGTATATATTCTGGTATTTTTTGTCTATACATTCTATCAGTTATTTAGGTTTAAGTATTAAAACCTCCAACTAGGATTTGGATTCATTTATACTTCCAATTTTTTGCTTTACATGTATAGTATCATTATTATTAAATACAAACACAGATAGGAATAGTATTCCTGATAAAATGAACGTTTTATGATTATGATATTTCCTTCTTAGCCTCTGGTGGTAGTCATTGCCAGGAACTCTGCTTTATCTGAAAATAGTATGGCCATGGTCTTGTTAAGCTTTTCTAGTATTATATTTTCCATTCTCTGATGATCGTCTTCTTTGTGTCTTTATTTTTAAAGTATAATTCTTGTAAGCAATATATAATGGAGTCTTTCCTTTCCTCCCTTTCCTCAAAATCTCCCTTTTATTTAGGGTTTTCAGACCATTTTTGTTTAACCTAATTACTGATTTGCTTGGATTTAAAGCACACATTTTGGTATTAAATCTTGTATTTTGGCTTTTAATTTCTATGTATCCAATCTTCTTTACATACTCTTGTTCCTCTTATACAGTATTTGGGGGATGAATCAAATATTTTAATATTATATTGTATAATTTTTAGCGATTTCACAAGAGCAAATCTTTCTATCAGCGTCTTTCAATATCTATTGTATTACTTTACAAATAAGGCAAGAAATTTGCAGCATTATTCTTCCATGTATTCCACTCACACCTTTATGGTCATTTTCTCATATATTTTAGTCCACATTTGCTATAAACTCTCTTGTTACATTACTATTTTTTACTATAAACAGTCAGTTCACACAATACGACATTTTAAAATCAGGATCTTTTCTAATTTACCAGTGTATTTACTGCTTCTGGTATTCTTCATTTCTTTCTAAAGAAGGAGCTTTCTCTATGGTATAATTTTATTTCTATAATAAATAGAACTATTTTTGAGCATTTGTTGCAAGATATATCTGCACAATAAAAATTCTTTCAGCATTTTTTCCCTACTTTTTATTTCACTTTCATTTTGGAGAGTAGCTGTTTCTGGATCTGTATTTCAGGTTTGACAGGTTTTATTTTTCTTTCAGCAGATGAGGTGGTGTGCTACTGCCTTCTGTCACTCTCTGTTTCTGATGAGAGGTTCTATATCCTTCTTACCATTGTTTCCTCTGTGTTGTGTTTGTTGTCTCTGCATTCTTTCAAGATTGTCTCTTTATCTTTGTTTTTTAGAAGTCTGACTATGATATGCCTAACTGGTTTTGCTTGCTTCATTAATCCTACTTAGGATTCTCTGAGCTTCTTGCATACACAAGATGTGGTCTTTCATAAATTTTGAAAAATTGTATGTCATTATTCCCATGCACATTTCTTCTGCTCATTTCTCTCTTTCTTCTCCTCCAAGAACTCCAATTATTCATATGTCAGATGGTTTGCTATTGTCTCTCAAAAACAGGTTCTTTTACTACTGCGTTTCTTTCTGTTTCTTTTTAGAGACTTTCTACTCATGTGTAACACATCAAACATTTCATTCTCTGCTCTATCCAGTCAGCTGATAAGCCCTTAAACTCATCATCTCTGATAATCTACATTTTATTTCTAGTTTTTGCATTTTTCCCTACTTGCAGCCTCCCTCTTACTGTTAAAGGTCTATATCCACTCCTGAATGTTGTTTACCTTTTCCACTAGATTTTTTTTTGTTTGTTTGTAGCAGCTTTATTCATAATTGTCAAATTTTGGAAGCAACCAAGATGCCTCTCAGTAGATGGATGGATAAATAAACTGGTCCATCCCAACTGTGGAATGTCATTCCGCGCTAAAAAGAATTGAGCTCTCAAGTCGTGAAAAGATAGGAGTTCTAACTGCACATCACTCAGTGAGAGACACTAGTAAGATTCCAACTACATGACATTCTGGAAAGGCAAAACTGTGGAGACAAGAAAAAGATTAATGGTTTCTGGTGTGGTGCCTGGTAGATGAACTGGCAAAGCTGAGAAGATTTTATATGTTAGAATGTTTACTCGATTTTTAGAATTATTTCTCATAGTTATTTTAAAGTTCCTGGTGATCATTCCTTCATCTAGGCCCTCTTGAGGCTATTACGTTAAAAAAAAACTTTCATTTTTAACTCTATTAAGTTTTTTAAGAAGCAGGAAGCAATAGGAATGAAGGCAAGTAGGCAGGTGGGAAGGAAGGAAAAGAGAGGAGAAAGAAGTGTGTTTAATTCATTCATTCATTCGTTCATGCATTCATTCTGGTTATTCCCCCTAACCTGGATCACGAACCTGGGTCCTTAGGATGCATGTGGACTGTGCCAGAGCTGCAGACTTAATGCCTCAACCACCAGGGCACATTGACTCTATTCACACTCTCTCTGTTTCTTTTTTCTTTTTTTTTTCCTAAAAGAAAGATGCAGACAGGAAGGCAGGAAGAGCAAGGAGAAAGAAGCATTCTATTTCATTTTTATTTAGTTGTTGACACTGGTTGTCTCCTGACATGGGATGAGGCCTGGCTCCCTTCAGAGGTGATTAACCCAACCACTGCTCCACCAGGGTGTGTCCTCTTTTTTAAAAAAGGAAAGGTACCAGCAGGAATGAAAGTGACTAAGCAGGCAGGCAGGAGGAGAGGAGGAAGAAGCACTTTCTTTATTTCATTCACTTGTTCACCATTGGTTGTTTCCTGGACCCGGATCTTGAACTGGGGACCTTGGGGTGTGTGTGGCCTGTGCCTGGTTTAACCCACTAGGACAACAGGTGTGCCATATTAACTCTCTCGTAAGAATGTTTCTTATTTTCAATGAAACCAATGAAC
>RJWH01004899.1:5485-78373 GCA_004363575.1 Solenodon paradoxus | reverse complement strand
GTGGCTTTATAAACCATCAATAACAAATATTATTAAAAAGATATTTCCTATTTTCTTCCTATTCTTTAAGTCTTTTATTTCTGTAATTTCTGTTTGAATATGTCACTCTGAAACTGAGATCAATTATATCTATGTCCAAAAATGCAAATACCCTTTCTTCTGTTAGGCCTTTAGTGTTTGATTTGGGATTAACGTACTGTTAGGTTGCTCTGGATCTGAGCTTTGTTGTTGCTGCAGTTATATTCAGGCTTATGATCCATAGGTTTCATTGTATTTCAGTGGTTTGCTTCTGTTTTCCTTCATTAACCCCATATTTCAGCAGGCTCTGTGCCTGGAAGGTTTGCTTCTCCTTTCTCTCTTGTCCATAACAGCAGAAGAGGGCCACTGCTGATGCTCTGTGTGCTCAATACCTGTGGGTTTTCTTTGTTGTTATCCGTACCCTCCTTGTACTATGCTTCTAGAACTGAGGGGAGAAGAGTGTCCCTCTCAGCTTTTCTGCCCCTTATCCAAAAGCAGCTGACCATGGTTTCCTACTAGCTCCCCCGAGAGTGCAGGAAGAATCCTAATTCATATTTTCTGAGTTTTGTTCACCCTCTTATCTTAGACTTGTGCTTGGATACCATTATCACAGAAGTAATAGTACTCAATAAATGGCATTCAGATATCCACCAGACACATAATACTCTGCAATGTGGTTTATGCTTGACTATGCAGTAATTATACATATCCTGGTTAAATCCAGGATCCAATTGGGAGTTCAAAGTTCGCTCGTGGTAAATTTCCAATATCAGGTCATTGAAGAGTCAGGGTCTATAGCTCAAGCGATGGAGTATTTGGGAATGGGAGAATGCAAAATCCTCTTTGTCTACCACATTTAAATGCTTCATGAGAGAGAGACTCTCTTCTGAAACTTTGCAGAACCTGGAGTTATTACCCACAGAGCCCAAACAGGGAAGGTTGCAAAAACTATCAGTGTAGAGTGCAATATAAGCAAATAAGACCTTACTTGATGTACTATGATTTATAAAAGCCTTTTATTTAATATAAATGTATAATTTTTACAATATATAAGGATCCTCAACAGAGTATGAATTCATGCAGTTTTCTTCAGTCTTTCATTAACCATGACTTTGGAAAAAGACAATATATTATTGTAATATTAGGTGAGTAAAATTCGCTATTAAATTTAAAATATAAATTTTTTCATCTGTCTTTTTTCATATTTAATGTTATGATCTCATTCAACTTGAAAGACATTTTTAACATAAAATTGAAATAAGGATTTACATGAAGGTCATATCCCATGAGAAAACAGACAGATCAAGAGACATATATTTTCCCAACCCTATTTGCTAGTCGTAATGCCCTTTGGAGCATTCTTTGGAGACATACTTCCAAGCATCTAAAGACAAGGAGATACTAATCACTAGGTTTATTTCACATTGTACTAGGTACATTTCTTAGTAGATCACAAAGAATGTATTGGCCTTATTGATAGCCTAGGTATTTCTAGGGTAAATCTAGAAGAACTGTTCTCCCACAGAATTAAATTCAGTGCGTTTGTTCCACAGTTATTTCTTCTGTGCATTTCATTGTATCTCATCATGTAAAAGTGATGTGATTATCGGCTTTAGTCAGAATGTTATTTTGTTCCCTTAAGATTCATTCTCAGGAAGGTTGAACAAATTTGAATTTCATATGAAACCTTTCTTTATGTGCTTCAGTAACTCTTTCCCTTTTATATAAGAGAGAATCTTCTGCTGGAGAGATGTACATATCTCCCCAGTGCCCGAGGGACCTGGACTAGCGGCAGGGGGCTTCATTGAAGGCTACTGCTCAGGAACTCATTATGGGAGTCTATGCATATTACCCAGAGAGAACATTGCAGTTGAAATTGTCCAACCCTTCGAGAAATTGGACACTGAATAAAAGTTGCCTTAATTCCCCACTGTGAAACCTCTGAGCTAAAATTAAACAAAACATGTTTCTCATTCTTGCTGGACGGCAGTGCAGTGCAGTGCAGTAGACGGAATACAGGTTTGGGGGATGGACTCCAGCACTCCTGAGCTCTGTGATGTTGAGAGTGTAACTTAGTCTTTCTGGGTACCACTTTCCACTAATTTGTGAAAATTGAGGTGAGCCTGACACCTACCTTGCAGGGCTATTGCAAGAACGAGACAGGTAATGAGCATGGCACTTTGCAGGCACTTAGCAAAACCAGTTATTACAATGGCAGCAAAGACTAGTGTTAAAAGTAGGGATTCTGGATCCAGACTGCTTGGGTGCAAATCCTGACTCTGATCTGTGCTAGCTGCCACTTCAGCAAGTGCTTAACCACTCTGTACCTGAGTGTTAGCGCCTCAAAAATTGGGGGTAATCGCAGTACAGACTCCAGCAGTAGGATTAATTAATAAATGAAAAAGACCAGTGTCTGGCACATACAGTAAGTGCTGTGTTAGTGTTTGCTGGTGTTGTTTTCCATTCTAGACAGGCCAGATCAGGGCAAGCTCATTCGATGGGTTCCATCAGTGGTCTCAATTGAGTATCAATCATTTCTGTTGGTCTCCAGTAGATGGGAGGTTCTGGATGTTTTGTTTTGTTGTGTTTTGTTTTGTTTTTTCAAGATATGTGTGCAGATAAAGCTCGCTTTAATAATGTATATCAACAGGAATAACAGAAACAGCATCTATGATTTATTGTATGTATGCTCTATATGACTACATGCTAAGATTTTAACATACATGAACCTATTATTTCTCCCCACTACTTGAGGAGGTAGGTGCTATAGTTATTTTCACCTTACAACTGAAGAAACTGAGGAACAGAGAAGCATCACTCCAAGGTCATACATCTAACATGCTATGGAATCAAGTGTCACACCTAAATTTTCGACTTTCAGAGCCTTGCACTTAACCGTTCAGTGACAAGACCCACTCTATTCTGCATTAAGTGGAGACCTCCAGGCTTCAAGTTTCCTGGGCTTCAGGAGTTTTTCAGTTTGATGGAGCAAGTGAATATGATGGACCAATAATTAAATGCCATTGTGATTGATTTCCATGATCACTATCTTTCTGATTCATGGTGGATTAATTACATTCAGAGAGGTTTTGTGTACATAGGTATCTTGTTTTAGGATGAGAAGGTAGACCATTTGGTTAAAGTTCCAAGACTAGTTGACAGGAGAACTGAGACTGAAACCAGGATTCTTGTTTGTGCTGCTTCATTAAGCTTGGACAGTAGAAATGACACCTCATCGCGTACCCCGCTAGTGAACGTCTGCATACCCATGCCAAAAGTGGTCTCATGACAGTGCCCAGTGCTGACTTTTGCAATGCATAGTCATGCTTTGTCCATGACCAAGAATATCAATATTTTTGCAGGGAGGAGAAAAGACGTTTCCAGCCTCCTGGGCATAAAAAAATTAATATCTGTGGCAACAGGTACCCCCAATCCTTAGTTGGGAAAGAAACCAATATATTATCAAAGTCTTTGCCCTAAGTGGCATTTCCTCTGCGGCAATCACAAACGCCACCTGCAGCCCAGTGTGCCCCTCTGAAGAGGTAGAGACGTAAAATGATAATCTGGTGCTGGCAATCTTGATGTGGATAAATCTAACAGCACACAGCATACAGAGAACACAGGTGCTGATTCTGATTTGAAGGAAACATAAACCAGCTGTTCGTGCCCTGTGTGGACTTGGACCCTGGTTGTTGGGTCCGGGGAGCTGTTTTCCCTGGGAAATAGTCCTATCATGAGCTTCCCCCATCTTCACTGGCTGCTTTCCTGTTAGCGGTGACAGAGGGTGCAGCGTGTCTCTCCCTACAGCCTCAGCAGCTGTCTGCTCATCACCCTGTTGGCACAGTGTCATCTGTGTACTCAAGATGGTCCCCTTAACTCAGGAAATCAGAACATCGGAAAAAAAGAATGAGTCAAAAATAGGTCTTAGTATAAACACATCTTTTCCAGCCTCATCAAATAGCATGACTGATTTTCCCCTAGATCAAGTTAAAAAGAAACTCTGTTCAGACGAGCTGGCCTCCAGGATATTTTCTAGATCAAGGTGAGAAACAAAACAAGCCACGATTTGCCAGCCATCTTGAACTGTTTCTCACAAAGCCGTGATGTAGAAGACAAATTACATTCAAACTTTTATAATGAACTTAATTTTTTTGATGTACAGAAAAGTTGCAGAGATGGTACAAAGAGTTCCCTGTACCTGACATCCAATTTTCCCTAAAGTTAACATCTTCAATTACTGTGGTGCATTGATCAGAACTAAGGAGCCTACACTGCTCCATTATTAGCAATAGAACCGAGCATTTCTTCTGATTTCACTAGTTTTTGCACTAGTGGGAAATGTCTTATGGCCCACAGTTGCCTCCAGGAACCACTTTGCATTTATTTGTCACACCTTCATCTGCAATGGCTCTAGCAGTTTCTTCCTGTCTTGTTTAGCTCAGACTGTTTAATAGTAACTGCACATGGCTCGTGTACTACAAAGATAAGACAACTGACTTTTCCAGCAATTCACCTAAGTACAAATTCTGATCTTATTTTGTAAGAATCGTGCTTACACATGTCTGCCTTAAAAGCACCTGATGCCTAACCCCAGCTCTAAAACCCAATGAGAAGTCTTGCTAATGTTCCCATTTTGAGCCAATACTCTATCAAGGAGGTACTTTCTCTCACTCAGATTATTTCACATACCCAGTTTTTTGTAACCAATAGGTTTCGCTGGTGGCCTTTTTGTTGAGCGTTGACAAAGGGAGCCATAATGACGCCATCTAATCATTCACGACATGCAAAAAGATCCTCTCTAATGCTTCCTAGGTCTGCGTGACCTCCACAGCCCCTCTATAAATGCTTCTAATGACAGGCCACTGATCACCTCTCAAGGGAATCTATATATCCATTTTTGGACAGCCCCTATTGTCAGAACTAGCCTTGCAAAAGTGAGCTCTAATTGGATCCGTTCAGCTTGTCTTCAGTCCCTATATGTATGGCCTAGAGAAGGTGGATGGAAAGCAAACTCTCAAGCCCTCCTCCAGTGGTGTGGGAGGAGTCGGACACATGAGGGCAATACGGCTTTGTTTAGATTATGTGTGACTGAGAGGTGTCTGAATTTGGGCAGGTGACACACCCTCTCCAGGCCTTAATTTCCTTACCTGTACAAAACTGCCCAATTCTTAGGCTTCTCGTGAAAATAAAATGAAATCATACATTTGAAGGCACCTGGCACACCTACCAGCACAGAGAAGATTCTGAATTAATGATAATTGATCTGGATGATCAACTCCTGGACACCCAAAATGAAATATACCATTTATACCATATTATATTATTTTATTCTATTCTTTGCTCTGCCCCATAACCGTGAAGTCTAACTTTCCTTTTTCATTAACTAATATCCTGAATGATTTAATGTTATTTTTCTGTTGACCTTTTTCCCCCTGCAGTTTTAATGATGTTACTGGACATAACTGAAATATCAAATAACCTGAGAGGATCAGTTCCCAGCATTCATGAATCACATATATCACTAATATATTAGCTTAGTCCTGATAGTGGATGGGAGTACCTGGCAAGGATTAGAAAGACCCCTTTCTAATCAACGGCACATGCAAATTAGGCCTTGCGTGGGAGGGGGGGGTGTGGGGTGTGTGTGGGGGAGACCTTGACCTAAATCTCCATGACAACACCAGGGTTCTTTATAGATTTGTGAAGAAGTGATTTCAAAGCTGCCATTCTATCATAGAAACCACTGCCTGGAGCATCAGGGGCAAAAACTGAGACTAGTCCACTTCCTGAAGAGTTTTATACAACTTCTGTAACCTTAGTGATATCGTTTCTTTCCCTGAGTCTTTACTACTGGAATGCTTATTGGCAATGATAGAAACAGTGAAGAAAAAAAATCAAGAAATGGTAGAAGAATGATCCACAACATATATAATTCATCTGACAGAGAAAATCACGATGTCAGGATGTTTGCACATCCAGACTGAGCATATTCCAAAACAGGACAAAACAGGACCCTCCACAGATGGGCCTGGGGCAGCTCAACTGTCCCTTCTGCCCCACGTTATAGACAGCCATGCTTTATCAAATATGCGACAAAAATGACAGTCGGGAAATATGAAAACAAATGGGATGGATGGTCAGCCTATGCACATCTTATCATCCCAGTTCTATGAATCATTAGCTGTGTAACATTAGGCAATTTTTTTACTTCACTGGGCCTCATTTTCCTCATATACAATATGGCGATAATAATATTCCTGCTGGCACACCATGATGCTCATGCATTAAGTCTGTGGCTCCAGAGTAATCCTTATAAAGCCCAAGGACGCAGGTTCATGACCCAGGGTTAGGGGAATGACTGAAAAGAACCATCAAGTACATAAAAATGCTTCTTCCTCATGTCTCCTCCATCTGCTGGCCTGCCCACTTGCCTTCATTCCTGCCTATTTCCTTCCTCTTTAAAAAATAATTTTCCTACCTCGTAGGGTGGTTTGAGAATTGAATAAGTTATCCTAAATCAAGTGGATAGAACCCTACCTTGGACAGAATAAATGTCAAACAGATATTACCTGCTATCATTATTATCACTCTTTCATCATCATCATTATTCCTGCTAGTTGGTCATGAATCTGGAATATAGACTAACTTTCCTTTGTATACTCTGTGAAGAAAATACAGGACGAGAAAGGTTATATTTTCCATTTCCTAATTTTGCTTGAACTGGAAAAGAGACTTGGAAATGTCAGTATGGAGGAGGTTTTAGAAGTATTATCATTTTCAATTCTAGCAAAACACTTAAGAAAATGGTAACTGTGATTCTGGTTGAGGTACAGGATACACGTAAAGCCACACTGTTGTGTAAATTCTCATTAAAATCTAGGAGCTGATGGTTGTCTGAAAAATGATGGGATCAAAGTTAGGTTAGTTTATGTCAGAAATTGAGTCACCAATTGATCAAATTAATTTTTAATACATATGTAGCTCTGAAAAGCAGACCCAGTCCCTGTACACTTTTGGGTCAATTTTCTTTGTAGTCCCAGCTCATTTCACCTTGTCTCTGACTGTTGTTTGATCAGGTTTCTGGTCCAAGCAGGATCCTTGCAGTGATTCAAGTTTGATTTAATTTATTATGCTTACATCTGATGGGAGATTATTCTAATAGATGCTGGGATACTTGCTTTGTATCCCAATATAATTGTTGCTTTAAAAAAAATTCAAATGAAACTCCTACCGGTCACTACCCAGTGATTCTAAAGCTTAGAAAGGGAACTCACTGGGATGGAAAGGGGAGAAAGTAGGGGTCAGAAACCCGTTGGTCTCCCCTACTCTGACTCCTCCTTCACTCTGAGGTCCTTTTCTCTGTTTTTCAATTTTATTTTCCTGTACACCATTGGTAGGCCACTGTAATTACACTTTGGAATGAGGTAAGGCCTAAACTGATTTATAAATAAATTTGTTGTGTGATGTTATGTGTGACCTCTTGGTGAGAAAGAGTTTTCTGGTCTGTAAAATGGAATCATTTGAAACCTACCACATGGGTTCTCACAATATCAATTAAGACAATGGTGGTAAAAGGGCCTTTTCAAACCTTAAAGTATTTTATATTTTTAAAGAACTTGATTATAAGAATGTGGCTAAAGTATGAACCAATCTAATTATTGACCTGATTTTACTTTGCCTTTCACAGGAGTCAGTAGTCCCCTGCCTAGAGTTCAATGCTTGAACTATAGTTCTGTTTGTAATTAAAACATAGTCACACTCTATCATGCATTGTACATGAACTTGCTTGAACTATAGTTCTGTTTGTAATTAAAACATAGTCACACTCTATCATGCATTGTACATGAACTTGCTCTTATCAAAATGGATCCGTTCTTCATTCCATTGCTCTAGATACCTACTGTCTTCTTTCCAAATAGAGCAAGGAAGTTAGGTAATTCATTTAGCCATGAAATGAGCACTTACTCGAGAAATAAAGTCCCAGTCCCTGCCTTAGAGAGTTCACTGTTTGGTGGGCATGATAGACAAGTAGACAGAAATGAATATTATAAATGCTCTAATAGCTCTCTTTGTAGGGTGTTCTGGAACAGAGAGAAGGAAACTGTATATACCTGGGAGTTGTCAAGAAAGGTTTCCCAGAGGAGTTGATGCTTGAGATAAATCTTGAAGAGTTTGCTAAGAGGGACAGAAGCAAATTTTTTAAGTTATACCACTTGGGGTGACTATAAGGAGGAGGGTTGATAGGAGGATGTAAGTATTTGGTATATCTGAGATACACTATGTCAGAATGAAGACTCATAGGAGGTAAGGAGGATAAGGAAGTTTGAGGTCAGATACTGAAGGGCTAGTAGTTGGGGAGTTACGGAGACTTGTTCACAGGCCATGACATGATCAGATTTGTTAGTTGGAATTGTAGCAATAAGCTAAATACTTTGATATCAGGCCAAGGGGAGGCTACAGTGATTTTAGTTGTAAATGAAATAGGAATAAGGGCAATTCATAACCATAGACATTTAGAAAAGATTCTAGGAAGATAGAACCTGCAGTATTTGGTTTCTTCTTGGATGTAAAGTGAGAGAGGGAAGAATTCAAGATAAGGCCCAAGTTTCTGGCTTGGCCAGGAATAGGAGGTAAGTGTAGTAACTGAGGAAAACTCATCAAGGTCTATTGTTTGCATTCTTTTTGGTGTCCCTTTATTTTTGAAAGATAAGGACGCTCCTTTTCTGCTGGGTCCTGGGAGAGAACTTCCCACATGAAATTTTATGACCTGGTTCAGTGGAGATGGGAGCTTCAAATATTCAATATGCCAAAGAGCCATATTTGGAGGTAGCATTGTCTTGAACCCTATCTAAAGCCATGTGGATTTTTGGCGTTTTCAGACTACAAATGGTAGCTGTTTCCTATACAATTCATGGGACTGAGTCCATATCATATTTGAAGAGTCAGCAAAACGTTATCTCCTTTTAGGAGCTTTCCTTGACATTCCAACCTCAATGAACTTCTTCTGTATTGCTCTTGAGTAGCATGCTGTCCTCTTGTTTCATAGCAGTGGCCACAGTTTACAACTGCATATTTATGTTAATTGTCTGCTCTCTAACTCTTCATTAGACTATAAGTTCCATGTGAGTAGGATCACATCTGCCTTGTTCACTGCAGAATACCTACCACTCAACTTGGCACATAGTAAATGCTCAAAGGACATTTGTTGAATAGATGCATGAAGTCATCCAAGTAAATATCTAGAAACAGGAGACTGAGGGAGAAATGTAATGGGTATAGGAACTCTGGTCAGTAAGAGGGAAAAGTACTGGAGAAGGAGACTGAGAAGGGCATTCAAATATAGGTAGGAGGAAAACCCAGGAGAGAATAGTCTTAGAGAAGTCTATGGAAGAGTGGCAAGAAGAGAATGGTTAATGTTGTCAAATGCCACAGAAAGGTTGTATGAAGTCATTACTGAGAAGGACACTGATGATTTTAATAGAAGCAATATTAGCACTTTGGTGGAAGGAAAGATTGAATAGATTATCTTAAGTCTTTGACAATGCACAGGAAAATTCAAAAGCAGAAAAGGAAACAAAGGGATAGAAACAAAGCAGTGATTCACATGTATAGCAAAGTCCAATGGCTGAGCTACATGGCCCTCCAGAGTATCAGAACTGGTATATGCCCTGAGACTGAAGTTGAAACTGCAGCCCTGACACAGAGCCCTGAGCTTCCTGCATAAAGCTGGGAGCTAAGAAGTCCTGACCAATTCATAACAAATCAGGACTCCAGGCACAGGGACGTAGAATATAGATCGAGTGTCCATTTTGGGTTGGGAACTTAAGACATTGGAACCCCACATCTCAATGTGTACTAAAAAGCTGGGAAATTAAATTTTAAAAATTCACCTGAATCTAGTGAAACCCTTAGACTCTTGGCAGAAAAAGAACACAAAATGTAAAGATGGACGACTCCGTTATCCAAAGTTCACATGTGACTTCTACAGAAAACAACTCTCCTTCTGAAGGTGAGTCCACAGTCAGAAAAGAAAGGAACAGAGCCAGAAAAGAAAGGAACCACTCCAGGGAGAATAATCAGCAGCAATAAACAGGGTATATCATATTCTAGAAAATGTGTGTACTAAGACAATATTAAAGAGACTTTAACATATGTGTCTTCAGAATATTCAATAGGATAAAACAAGGGATAGAATGCATAAGATATGAAAAGCACATTGTGAAAAAAAGACATTAGAAAAAATGAAGCAAATGGTAAATATTACATATGTGTACATATTCACGTGTGTACATATTATTTTAATGTTATATATATATAATTTTATAATATATAATCTGTGTGTATCACTGAAATACAAACAAAATCAAACAATAGCCTAACCCTAGCAGAGAGAGGATCGGATTCCGCACAGAAAGATAAAGAAATAGAACTAGGAAAGAGAAGTTGGGAGTCAGGAAGGAGAAAATGAGATTTTACCTACACCCAACAGAGATTTCAAAGAATAGAGAGAAAAGAAAGTCAGTAGATGGAGAGTTGGAGTCCAACTTTCCAGAGTTGAAGAAAAACAATTGAACTATTGAATGAATTCAGCTGAAGAGGAATATAATGAATCGGAAGATTTTTTAAAAATATATTCTAATATCAGCCCAACCCTAATTGTCCCTCTTAAAGAGGGATATTGAAATCCATATATAGAAGAATTACTAGGAAACTATATGACTATATAGACACATGAGTTGATATATACATATGATATGACACATTTGTAATATAATGTAACATATATATTAAATATAACCAGGGTGAATGGTGAATGTGGAGTAAAGAAGCAGAGATTGGTGTAAAGACAAGTTTTTTCTCCAAGAATCTTGGCTATGAAGGGTAAGAAAAATGGAGCAGGAGATGAATGAGTTTGTCAGATCTATTAACATATGCTATAAAAATAGCAAAATTAGCATAGCAATTTTATGTGTACACTCGTGTGCACACACAGTCATAAAAAGCCGTGTAAAGTAGCAGTAAAGTAGCAAATTCTGTTAAGGAATTTTCCAAAGCAAAGCCTTTCCTTGTTATCCTAGCAGCGTATTCTGTCATTTAAAATGGCACCACTAGAGGCGCTCTTTTGTAGTACAGTATATTACCTGCTGAATTAGCTTCAGGAATGATGAAGATACGAATTGGCCTCACTAAGCCAGCACCGAGGACAGTATATGATTAACTACCTATCATATTAGAAAGTAGTGACTGAAGGCTGGTGTATAGGAAAGGACAATTTATTGACGGAGAACTAGGAAACCTGGATCCTAAGTTTGTTATGCAAGAGCAGGTTCCTGTGGGAGCTCCTAAGGACAGTGAGCATCTGGGTACAGGTGCGACTAAAATACTTGCCTAAGTCCAGCACACACGTCATGCGTTCTCAGACTATATTGTTTTGGTTCTTCGTATAGTGACATTGTTGCTTCTCTCAAGAGTGCTATTAAGTATATTTTTTCAGACTGAAGGGTAGCAAGATTCTGACAGAAGGTAGATGCCACTATTTTCAAGGCAGGAAGTCGGAAGATTTTTTAAATATGTTTTCACTATATTCAAATACCTACCAAATCCTAGTTGTCCCTCTCCAATAGGAATATTGAAATCTACAAAGAGGAGTTACTAGGATTATCTCGTTTGGACAGTCATTTCCCCATAATCCCTAATTCATTTGTTAGCTTACAGTTTTATCATCACCATAATAAAATTATCTAATAACTACTCATATGCAAATCTCAGGTCTCCAAGCTCATCCCAGCTATTATAGGAGTAGAATGCTTGACTCACTGTGGCATACACGCCAATTTAATTTTCATTTTGACTGGCATCTTCCCAAAGGGATTAGTACATCTAGTAAACCCTCTGCTGATGGCAGTTGTAAATCAATAAACTCCCGTACACTTGAACATCACCATTGACAATATGTACTGATCACCATCAATGGGAAAAGGGAAGATAATCAGAATACAAGCAAGAAAGAAATAACTCACAAAGGTCCATCAGAATAGCCACCTAGCATGTTATGGCTCTCTGGGATAAACCAAATGGGCACTCTTTGGAAGTATTTTAGGCAGATTTATTATGCGCAGACTCAGCAGGGTTCCTTCCCACAAAGGCTGAGGACAGGCTTCTGGTTAGGACACACTTATAGGCTAGAACAAACCTGGGAAGACAGGGATGTAAATTAGGGGAGGTGGTTTCAAGCAGGGAACCTCTTTGTCTGCTGGCAACATTCCAGCAAGCTCAGGTCACAGGATGTTTTTATGGCTTTGCTTTATGGCTGCTGGAAGTGGCAAGCAGGCCTTTTTCCTCCACAAGCATATTTCCTTTCTCCTGATCCCTAGAATGCTTCATGATCATAACAGAAACCACTATTTCACAGGAAAGTCCATTCCCAGAGAACGTTACAATATGAGGTCAACACATTGCCAAATGATTCACAAGTGTAGGGACATAAAAATCTGAGGTTTTGTGAGTTCTCTCAGCCTGGTAAGCAGAATCCAGCACCAGGTGTCAGTTTCGACCTGAGTTTGACATCTGTCTTTAGCTCATTTTGTCTGCCCCCCCCCCACTCCCTAGCTCCTCTTCATTTTCCAACATTCATCTTCAGAGCATTGTTTTCTCTAAAGCTGACCCCAATTTCTGATCTCCTGCCCACGGAATTGCTGTACTTCTTTTAGCACTCCTAACACTTTGGACATTTGATACCACTCTTAAAATGTTAATCACATTTGTGTTTTAGTTATTTTATTTACTTATCTTTCTCTTGCATTGGAGGACAGGAGCAGAAACTGGACAGGCAGTTTTGAATAACGTAGGCTATGAGGTCAAAATGCATGGATTTGAATCTTGGCTTCGCCACTTCCTACCCAAATGGACTCACTTAAACTTTCCTCAATTTAGCTTCTTCACTGTAGATGAAGGATAAGCTGTAAACTGGGGATAAGCTCCTAAGATTGTTACAGGCATTTAATGAGTAAACAAAGGTAAAGTACTAAGAATAGTGCCTGAGATATAGTAGATGATGGTCAATAAATAAATGACAGCTACCAGTACTTTTGCATCCTTTAGGATGTAGCTCAATACATGACAAATAGTTCTCAGTACATTTTGAATGAATTAATAAATGAATGCACAAGGAAACAATTTGGCCCAGGACAAATTCATTTAATTTCTCTTGCCTCCACATCTCTTCTCAAAAATGAGATTGTTAATTGAACATCAACACCATTGTGAGGAAATCCAGTTCTAAACTTGCATGAGGTCTTCACTGGCTGTTGGAGAAGTTACCATATTTTCACTTGTATTCAGCATTATACTTTCAGAAGTTGATTATACTTTCAGCTATTTGTCAGGAAGCAAAAAGTTAGGGAAGATTAGTTCCAATAGATACTGGAGAAACCCTGATTACGAAAGGATAGTCATGGGTTTCAGACCATGGAATACACAGTTGTAAGACTTTTCTTTTTTTGCCTGAACTCAAGCCCCCTGTAGCTGAAAGCAAGTGGTACCCCCACCAGCTTCCATATAGAAAACCCATTTTTCCTCTGTGAAAAGAGCTGAGAGAGCTGGGAGTGCTTTAAGATCTTGTCCCTGCTAAGGAGCAAGGAAGATAAATGGCCAGATTCTCCCAGTCAGACCAGGTCCCCTACTAAAGCATTCCCTCGGTTGAGAAACACAGATTGACACTAACCAGTGATTTCTAATCATTTAATTTTAGTGAGAAAAGGAGAGCTGTTTTCTTTAAATATCACTCTAAGAAATTATTGTTGAAAGTATATGAACTATGTTAATAAATATGCATAGGCCATATCCTTTTTGCTTCATAGTTCACCTTTGTTTAAGACAAGAAAAAAGACACATAACTGAGTTGAAAAATCATGCCACGTTCCATCTTTTTTGGTTACCCAAATCAAAATATAGCCATATTCAGGCACCACTGTTCAGAGACCCAATTTCAGCTCCAGTGCCCAGGAGGAAAAGTTGTCTTTGAAGAGCTGACTTTTTTAAAATATGAATTGTGTTGACTGAGGGTATTTATTTGAAATACTGGCACTTACTTCTTGGTACAAACCAAGAAACCAGATAACAACTTTCCACTTATTCTCTCTGGACTTCACGTTCCTCATCTGGAAAATGATAATACATACCTTACCGGGTGTTATAGTGATTAAAGAAGAGTATTATAGAGCTTACGTAGTTGCTTGTCCACTTATAGGCACTGTATTAATTGAATGTTATCACCATTTGAAATTCTCATTGTGGCCACAAAAAATCAAAAGTACTGTAGAGAATGAAAAATGATCTAGGGCCTCTGCACAGTTCTCAGGAGGATCACGAACATGATTTTCTTCCCCTTCTGGAAATTTGAAGGATACGTTTTCCTCTGAATTCAGCGGGTTCTGCTGCTTAAACCCTGCTTGGTGTCTGGAAAGCGACGTGTTGAGACTCATAATCCTGAGAGAGCACTGAATCATTTTCCCATTTCTCTCTGCTCCTTTAAAAAACGAAAACTCTTGATAAGAAATTGGTGAAAACAGTGCCATAGGCAAAGGGGAAATTCATCCAGAGTTCCTTGTGCTCACTTTCCAATCCCAACCCCACATTCTAATAATAAACCTTAGATCATTTGCAAGCACTGCATTTCCGTCCTCAAATCCTGAGTTTACATCACTTCCTCCAGAAATTCTACTTCCTGAAACAGCTTAGATCCAGAAAAATTACTGACTCTGCTTTTGCCTCAAATCCTCCATCATTCCCCCCTAGCTTTTCATTTCGATTACTTAGTTCACTGGGCAAGAAATGAATCTAGCGTTACAGATATTTTGCCTCTCAGTCTTGCACATTTTTAGCCTGTCATAAGTGTTTTCTTGTAGCCACACCTCATTTATGTTTGTTAGCCAGAAGTCAGTTCATAAAATACAAACTGTGCCTTCAAGATCTTTGAATATTATCAAAGAAAATGGAAACGAACTCACTCAGAGAAGCTGATGCTTTGTTCACTATTGATGCTGTCACAGCTGAGGTGACCCATTTGGTGAAGAATAAATGTATTGTATCTACAAAGTACTTCCCACACATTAGATGAGAGAAGCTTCAGCAAATCAGTGTGATGGCCTTGACCCAGCACTTCAAGTTCACCCAATATGCGCTTCCAGAAGCAAAGGCACTAGATGGCTCTCTGCGCCATCAGACAGAACCATAAGCCTTCTCAACAATATGTAGCTGCCTCCTTCCTATGACTACTTCTTGGTTGCAGCTCATGGGTATGTATTTAGTAGTGTAGTAGCTTCTATGACAGAATAAAAGCCTTAAGAGGAATCAGCCCACATACCCACTGAGATAGATAAGGCTTCTATTATATTCATGAAAGCTTCAGGAGAATTAGGAATCCATTATGGCATTTAACAAGCCTTACTCAAGGAATATTTCCCTTCTCACCTTCTAACCAAGACAGAAATCTCCACTCCAGGTTTTCTTTGATTAAATGACCAAGCAGGTAATCAGAGGCCTTGACTCTTGCTGTTGCAGCTGCTATGACTAATTAAGTGGCAAAGAGCTGAATTTTTAGATATGATTAATATCATCAGGGTGCTTTAGGGTTTTAACGTTCATAAATTATGACTGAACAATAAAAGTTTTATATGAGGTATAGGATTTTTCTTCTTAAGGATCAGAATTAATCAGTGTGGTCCAAGATGATTTTTGATAGAAACCAGAGGTAGCTTCAGTTCACTTTGTAGTGTGAGTATTTAGAGAATGATCTAGGACATAAACACAATGAAGAGCAAGCCTCTATCCTCCTGCAGCGCAAGCCTAGGATTCCCTGGCTTTTCATTCTGAATGCAAATCAGGAGAACCAATCATAAAAAATCCGTTCTGGAGACCTTTGTTTCTGAAGCATAATTCCCCCAAATGCTTTGACTAGGAGAGACTCTGCCAGCCAGTAAATGTGGCAGGTGATGTTACAGAATGCAGTAGTTACTCTTTCTATCCTTAGAATTCCTGCGTGACATTGACAAGCTTTCTTTAAACTGCATTTTTCTTCCTGCGTGGAGTTAAGTGGTAAGAGACTTTCCTAATGGCTTTTCTCTAATCTCCTCATTAGTATTTCTATCCAACCATTTCTCCCGGCTTTGGGACATAATTAGATCGACCACAAAGGTGCTGCTTGTTGCCTGGTCTCCTAAACAACCTCTCTGCAGCCCTACTGAGTGAATGGCTAGACCGCAGTGTTGCTTGAGCTCAGTGCACTATACTTGCCTCTCTTTCCTCCCTTCAAAGTCATCATCAGTCCTTGACCTGGGAACTGGTCACTCAAAGAGGTTTTCATGGACTGTTAGCGGAGTCGGAGAGCAAACTGGCAAGTGGCTCTGATTATATTTATCTTCATGAAGGAAGGGTGTTTGAAATCTCTCATTTGCAGGGTTTCAGAAAGACAGCCAATTCCTTCCTGCTTAAAAGGTACTGTGGCTGCTCCTGATTAGGCTGTCTGAATTCTCCCATTTTTACTCATCACAGTCACATCTGTTTAGTTTTCTGTCTCTTTCCTGGAGATGCCTCTTGAGAGCAGGTCCCCTCAGCTTCTTTACAGCTCATCTGAGGCCTGCCAACAGAGATTGGCAGAGAACCATCAGCATTCTATGCTCTGATAACTCACATAACTCTCTCTGAAAAGAATGCGAAAACCTGGTTCGCAAGTGAACCCATGAGGAATGGAGCCAAAGAGACTTGCATACTTTTTCTTGGGAATCCAATTTAGAGTGTATGCTCTGGTGTGGTGGGATGGGGAAGGGGAAAGAGGAAGTATGGGGGGGGGAGAGGAAGTGTGAGGAAGGAAAGATAAAGAGGTAGAAGGAACCGGAGCCTATGCAAAAAAATCATAGACTCCCAGAGCCAAAGACTTTAAGGAACTTCTTAACTAGAGGTTTTCAAACATTTTGTTGTTTTCAGTGGAGTCTTTTCATTTTTTTATATATGAAATCATACAATTCACATCTTATAAAATAGGTGAAGTGGTTGACACATTGGTGAGGGAAGCTAATTCCATGTACTCTTAGGGCTCTGCAGAATACAATTGGAAAGCCAATAGTTGTGCCTCCATGGTTACTTTAAAGAAAACGGTGATGCCCATCAAGAGACATGGCATGCCCAAAGTCATATACCACCAGTTAATGCCGGAGACCCGATTGAAATATACACCTCCTGTTACCAGGCTAGAAGTCTCTTTGAGTTGAGTTGGAGAAAAGCACTAAGAATGCTTCCTTCCTGAACTTAAACAAGGGGAGAGCTTGATGGACAGTGCATTGGGGCAGAGAGGGCCTGGCAGGGGGATGAAGAAGAGTGAACACACGTGCCGTGAAGGAGCACTTCTGGGGCTAAACAAGGAGAATTGAAACACTCTCACAAATTTCTATAGCAAGTGTACAGTGTGAATTGGTAGGAACAGAGTAAGACAGGAGAAAAGGGTACTTTGGAAATCAGTGAGGGTCAAAGGAAAGTTCTTGATTCTTCCTCCCATAAAAATGCCCTACTACTGGTCTGGGGTGGCAAGAAGGCAGGAAGGCAAGGCAAAATAAGCTTTTTTGGGGTGGATTTCAATACTTTCTTCCATTATGCTTTCGTAAAATGAATGAGGTTTTGGCACAGTTCTCCTTTGAGGAGTTGAGAGTTATATTGACACCTTTCTCTAGGTCTGAAACACTGAGAAGTAGACACAGGAAAGGATGAAAACGTCGGCTTTGTTAATGGTTATTATCTGACTGCACATTGTGATTGGGACCCAAAGTTGGAATGGCCTTCCTCCTCTTTCCCCTGACTGACCCACCGTTCAGTCACAGGCCTCTGTGAGTTCTCTTGGTGGAGGAGAAAGGAGAACGCATGTGGTCTGACTCAGACCGATCACGGTGCGTTAGAGGCTCCTATCTCTGATGTCACCAGTGGATAAGGAAGAATAAAGGGAATGTTAAGGTGGAAGTGCACTTTATAGGCTGTCAGGGATATGTGGAAAGGAGCAAATGAAGAATCCCCTTGGCACAAACAAACCTTGAATGCTCTCCTTGTGGCCAGATGGAGGGAAAATGTGGGAAAGCCTTCCCAGTTTTCTCGTCCTCTCATTCAAGTTTTGTCTTTTCCTGGATCAGAGCTTCATCATTCTTTTAGCTTTTTCCTGCCTGCTTTGGTTCAGATCCCAAGAGAAGCAAGAGGAAAGAAAAAGAAAGACCTGTGGGGTTAGTGCTCAGCAGAAGGTTAAAAAAATGGAGAGAGTGATTAGGAACATCCTAATTGTTCATCCCATACCCCAAATATTTGACCCTGAGCAACGGTTATTTGGACTTCTCTTTTGGGGAGAGTTTCTCTCTTCATGGGACCTGGGATTTGAATGACATACACTGAGATAGGATTCATCCTCGCCTTTCTGAATCAAAATAACTTAGCCACTCATCAATTATTTCAGCATAAGTTATGTGATAGGCACTGTACGAGGAGGTGGCATGCAGGTGAATGAGACTCAGTGTCTGATTTTCAGAGCTTTCGAAGTCCAGGGGGAGCAGATCAGGGTTCCCACTGCCCTGTCTCCATGAACCAGAGTCTGAAGGAGTGGCTACTTCAATTGACTTGAGGTGCTAAAACTCTCTTCTAACTTGCCCTCCCTTTTTCTTTTGAGAAAGCCAAAATCATGGCAGAGTAGACTCACCTGCAAGAAATATCAGCCCATTCTCCTGGAACAACTTATCTCAGCCCTGGAAACGTTCACCCTAGCCTGTCTTTGCAGACACATAACAGTGCTTCTGAGAAGGCCAGGGACGAGGAGTGGGAGCTGGCAACAGCTCCCCTGTGGAGCAATGCAATCCTCAAAAGGGTCAGGTGATTTCATTCTGATGGGCTAAGAAGCCAGAGAGTTCCCTAGTCGGGAGCTGAGGCTAGAAGGGCTAGAGGATGGACATTTGGTTTTGCATCCATATCAATTCTGAAAAGATCTGGAAGCGAGGGTGGGGAGGGGTCCAGGAAAGAGAGAGTAGTGGTAGCTCCAAGAGGAAGCAGTCCTGCGATTGTGAGTTTCCTTATGGCATCAAATCAAGCATCGCAGTAAAACATTTCTGTCTGTTGAAGGCAGGGCTGTGGGTGGACCAGTCTCTCTATTGCCTTCTTGACCAACTAACTCCTCTCTTCTTCAGATTAAAATATAGAGCAAGGAAAGGAAAGAAATTGTGAATACAGGCAAGCAAAAATAAATAAATAAATAAATAAATAAATAAATAAGGCAGGCTTGATTCCTGCATTGGAGGGAGGGAGACTGCTTGGGCAGAAAATGAAAAAAGAAAGAAAGAAAGAAAAAGAAGTTAGGAGACCAGCGCTGAGCCAGAGCTTTAATAGTCAGTTTTGGCTCCGCGTTTCCAAATGCTGCTTCTGGTACATCACCCAGACTTTCTGCTTGGATCCCAAATCTGCACCGACTGAGGGGGCGCCGACGAAAAACTGGGTTCAGGCCGCACACATGGGCCTGAAGTGAAAAGTCAGCGAAAGCCACGGGGTGGCGGCGTGGCGCGCGGGCGCAGCTCTGCAGTGCCTGCTGCGCGGGGGCTGAACCGTCTGCGAGCCTTGGCCTCTCTCCTGAATGGCCTCAAGTGTCGCCAGGCGACATACCTCCGCGGGGGTGTTGGCGGGGTGCAAGGGGGCTGTCGTGAAGCGACCCTGGGGCAGGGGCTAGCGAATCTACCAGGGTCTGTGGCCTGGTCGCCATCTGGCCAGCTAAGAGTCAAACGCGAACACCACCGCCCACCCTCGCCTTCCCCCTCTCCAAGCCTGCGCCTGCTCTCCCAACCCCACTCCTCACCCCCGCGCCGCCTCCTGCACAGTTTCCTCCCGAAGCTCCTTTCGGGAAGAGGAGGGGAGGAGGATCGGGCAGGTGGGGCCGCGCCGGGACCCCTACAGGTGTTCGCACCAGCTGCCCGTCGGGGACTCCCGGGCGGGGCGGGCGGGGGCGGCCGGGAGCCCGCGGGCCAGGCTGCAGAAGGTGGGGCTGCCGGGAGAGGGGGCCTCGGGGCGGCTGTCGCGCTCTTCCGGAGGCTGCCTGCAGCGACAGGATTCCCGCACTGAGACTGTGCCGCGCCCAGAGCAGCAGCGGCAGCAGCTGTAACAGCGGCGGCGGCGGCGGCAGCAGCAGCAGCAACTGCGAAGATGCGAGGCCATTACCTGTTTGATCCCCGTCGGAGAGCTGGCACGGGCCAACTTTTCCCGATCGGCATGCCGAGAAGTTGCAAGGACTAGTGGGAGACCCGGCCAGGGCGAGGGCGCACGCCCCGCGCCCTCCCCCGCCCCTCCTCCCGCCCGCCGCCCGCGCCGGCCTCCCCCGCCCGCGCCGCTCCCTCCGCCCGCCTCACTGCCCGGCCCCCTCCGCGCGGCGCGGGGCGGGGGTGCCGCGAAACTCCGACCCGAGCCGCTGGGACTGGCACAGTGTCCTCGGGGCGCAGGGGCCGAGCGCACGCAGTCGCGCAGCTCTGCCTCAGCCTGCCAGCCTCGCCCGCGATCTCCGCCCGGGCTGTGGCGTCGGCTCGGACCCCGGCAGGCGACAGCCCGCGAGGAACCGGACCACCGTCCGCGGCGCTCGGACGGCATGCTGAGCCCCCTCTTCGCCTGAAGCCCGAGTGCGGAGAAGCCCGGGCGAGCGCAGGCTCCGGAGCGAAGGCGGCGAAAGCGCGAGACCTCGCGGGGAGCCGCGGAGGAGCGGGCGGAGGCGAAGCCAGAGAGGGGCCGCCAAAGAAGTGGTGGTGGTGGGCGTCGTGGCCATGGCGGCGGCTATCGCCAGCTCCCTGATCCGGCAGAAGAGACAAGCCCGCGAGCGCGAGAAATCCAATGCCTGCAAGTGTGTCAGCAGCCCCAGCAAAGGGAAGACCAGCTGCGACAAAAACAAGTTAAACGTCTTTTCCCGGGTCAAACTCTTCGGCTCCAAGAAGAGGCGCAGAAGGAGACCAGGTCGGAAGGGGCTCCTGGCGGTTTGGGGGGTTTCGTTGGCACACTTTAGGACTGTGGAGGGGCTGGAGGGCGTGCATGTCCACGCAGGTGAGTTTGTCGGTGGCCCCTCTGCGCGGATGTGGCCACCTAGCCCGTGTGCGTGCGTGCGTGGGGAGCGATTGCCTCTTTCCTGACACTAACAGGCTTGCTGCATTGCAACTGCCCTGGGACGGCGCAGAGCCTGGGGTGGTACCCTGCTTGGGAGGTGAGCCCTGAGCCTCAGACGTGCCACATGTGTGCGTGCGCCTGTGGGCTCGGGCCAGGCGTGACGGACCCAGGCATGGCTATCGTGTGTGGGGCATGTAAATTGCAGGCGGGGAACTGGGCAGACGCCGCTGCCCGCCTCCTTCCAGAAAACCCGGGGAATCCCTGAAATTCTGACCCTTCCCCTCTGGCTCGCTGCACGCCAGGGACATGGGCTTCTACTGTCTAGGCATTCTGTTTCTTTGATCACTTTTCCGCTCATAGGGCAGACTTGACTTGTGAAGCTTTGAAATATTTGCTGGAGAGGGGGGAGTGGAGTCCTAGAACCTTGTGGCAAAGACCCTAGTGGTCTGTTTAGACTGGCAAAGCTGTGATTACTTGCTCTTGCAGTTGCCAAATGGGAGAATTAAAACTCACAGCCCTTGTGTGGGTCCTTCTGAACCTTTTCATTGATGAGAGTAGCAGGCTATTCGGGTTCCCCAGGGACATGCGCACAGCTCTAGGTGTCAGGTTGCGTCAAGGTACTCCTTCTGGCCAAAGTGCAGTTTATTTGGCCATTCTTAGCCAAATGAATCCTTTTTGCTGTTTTCTTACCTTTCACTAGATGGTATAATACGGAATTTCAGTTATTTATCAATCTGTTCTCTATAGGCGCCACACTCTTCTGGAATGGAAACGCAGACATAACATTTTTTGTTTGCAGGAAGTTCTTAAGGCATTCACTCCAAATTAGGCTTCTTTTAAAAGGGACTAAGTGATTGCAAAGCATGATTATATGGTCCGAATAATCACATAAATATTTCGGTGCAAGTGTCTGTATTCAGTAAGAGCAAATTTTAGAGGACATGGCTGTTATTGATAAATTGAATATTGATCTATGGCGATTCATAGGTGAACATCATTTTAATTAACACCACGTAATTTTGGATAGTCTTATTTCTGATATGAACGTTGAAAATAAGTGTGGAATCCTTTTCTTTCCTCCCCACCAACAAAAATCCAGTTCTTTTGGCCCCATTTTCCCTTAGGATAATTAATAGATAGAGCATGCTTGTCTTCGCTTCCTGTTTTGTAGCTTTGACCAGGTTCCAGGTTTTGTATGCATTTCCCAACCTTCTTAGAATGGAGAGGATTCTTTATTCAAATCTTGGTAATTCTGAGAGACAGCTTCGCTAGTGGGCTTTTGGTTCCTGGTTGGCCAACCAGTCAAATCGTCTTGGCATTTCTCCCTTCCACATGAAAAGTGGCACGTTGTTAAAAGTCAGAATATGCCATTTGCCAACCCATTCCGAATGTTCAGTGAGATAGAGCATCTCTCTGTCAGAGGACCGGCTGTCGGATACTAGAGATGCTGTTAGAAGCTTGGGGGCATTCCTGATGATGTTACAAGGTAGAAATCAAATGTTTCTTCAGTTCAGAGATTTATTCTGAAACTTGGACTTTGTTTTCTCTCTTTCAGAGGACTCTTCACAAGTATTGTGTGACCTTTCCCTTTAACATTTGTAAATGAAATTAGGATTTTGAATTGAGTGCTTTCACTTCTCTTTGCACAACTAATCCATTAACCCAAACCATCCTTCTTTTTGCAGAACCTCAGCTTAAGGGGATAGTTACCAAACTATACAGCCGACAAGGTTACCACTTGCAGCTGCAGGCAGATGGAACCATTGATGGCACAAAAGATGAGGACAGCACTTACAGTAAGTGACTGAAGAATAAATAGTGTATCTCAGCATGTTGTTGACATTGTGGTTTCTCTCTCTCTCTCTCTCTTTTTTTTGTAGTAAAAAGCCCTTGCTACATCTGGCAATGAATGTAAAATATAGTCATGCACTATAATCCTGTTTATGCAGGTTAACCTAAAGGAAGTTGGACATTAAAATATAGACAATAGTGAATTATAACCATGTTGACACCACCTGAGGAGCAGTCCAAATGTCATCTCCATGGTAATCTGGATAGATGTATGACTTTGGGTTATGTTACTTTTTTTCCTACAGAATCTTTACTGACCCACATGCAAATCCTGAAATAGCACATTATCTCTGCCCTTAAGAGCTGTCTCAGCCCATGAGAGAGGAGTGGTTTCATGTCCCAAGAATTCATCATTTCAAGTTAAGTTTTCACTTCTCCTCCCCCCTCCACACACACTGATAACTCTGAGATTAATAGGGATGTTAACATTGCAATACCTCCCCAGTTGGATCATGAGGTTTCCCTTTGTGCGTTATTAATGGTGGTTTAAGACTAACCTGGAGATCATAATGGTGAACCTGAAAAAGAAACACATCAAAATTAAAGCCAGTATTTCTAATTAGTGACGTAAGATGATCCCAAGGTGTTACATAACCTTTGACTATAATTTGCTTTATTCATTTGGAGTCATAAACGCAGAAACTCACAAATAGTGAGTCAGCAGTCATATGGTCAATGATGATTGGTGTTTTCTTGCAATTTATAGACTTGTGCAGACCTATTACATTTCTGTAGGCCTATAAATGTTCAGTGAGGCTAAAACACCTACTCCTCCCAATTTGTTGTCTGTTTTCCCTAATTTTGATGGAATTTCAGTCAAATTTTAAGAATTTCCCTTTGTGGGGCTTCAAAACAGCCAAAGAAAGCCAGTCTGAATGCTAATGAGTACTCTGACGCATTTATTTTTGCCATGTCTGGCCACAGACAGGGGTCCCAGCTTCAAGTATTAAAAAGAGTTTCACACCTTTTAAGAATGACTCCTGGACTATCGGCTAAGCTGTGACCTCAAGAGGAAGTCACCTTTAATTACCCTTGAAGAAAACTCTGTTGATACCTAGGGTGAAAATCACCCATACCAAAGGGTGTTTCTATCATTGCTGTGATATTCAAGTTCTGTAGTGGTCAACCTGGCTGTTATTCTATGTGTACTCTTCTGTTTAAAAAATTAAGTGTAACTCCAGGGTTTACTGGATTCATATCGCAGACATTAGTCTGAGATGATCAGTAAGAAAATATTCTGATACATTGTCCATACAGGTTGATGTTTGAGAAGGAATGAGGGACTGCAAGGTGCTTTGTTTACCTGAGTGCCTCAGCAAAATGGATGTGTTGGGTATTACTGAAGGGAAGTTCATGATCAGCTGCTAAGGAGCCCCAGCCATTCAAATCTCCCCCCACCTATTGTGAACATCTTCTCCAGATTGAAAGCAGAGAAAAAATACTTTGAGTTCATCTTTGTTTCCTGAAAAGGAAAAATAAAATAAAAAAGATGATTCATTTGCGACGCCTCATAAACATGCCAAATCATTAAGATCACGCGGCGGTCATTTTAGGAGATTATTTTATATATACTAAAATGTATATCGGCAAGCATCCAGATTCCCTACTTCCAATTCTATATGAACCATGAAACACATACATACAAATATATCCACACATATATATGTGCATACATATATACACACATACATATATACATACAGACATGTATGTAAATATATGTGTGTAAATCAAGGCTCCATTTCTTACTATGGAGTTTTAAATCACATAGTAAGTTTTACTCTTCAATTCCTATATACACATAGTTTCTCCCTTTGGTTGTCTTATAACTGATGGCTGTACATCAAATTTCTTTATATTAATGATACTGTAAGAATCTGTGTTTATGAGAGGTAAGTCAACAGATGGTAAGTAATACCCTAACGTGAAGCATACAAATGAAAAGTATCTCAAAAGAAAGAGTATGTCAGCAGGGCTTGACTCTTCCCCTTGATACTAAATGTGATGATAGACCAGGGAGCTGGCTTATCTTCAACACTGAGGATATTGCAGGCACAGACCAATGGAAAATAAGGATTTTTAGTCATTTAGATGATCATCATTAAAATGGAGCTTCAGCCATGCAAATTAATCTTTCCCTGAAGCCAAGTAATATTCTTCGCATTCATTATTTAGTTATTTTAAATGAATGAAAGAAAAATACAAGCTCCTTTTGTACTGTTGCTCTTTCATTTATATATTATTACTTTAATATGTATCTTGGTATTACGTTTCCATTTCACTTATTTGTATTAATTTTTAGTATTTTTCTCACATCGTTCAAGTTGATTGATTTTTGTTATTTTCATTTTGACATGGTAAATAAGATAATGATAAAACAGATCAGCTCACGCTAACCCAGATATATCTGTTTTTGAAAACATGTGTTTGATACTGTGTGTTTAAGTTGACCTTATGTAGATGTATGGCAATGCTAAATGTCAGTCTAGCAAAGTCTTATCATGAGCAAATCAGCCATTGTAAATTATGTATTTCCCCCTGAAAAGGAAAAGATGATAGACATGTCCTCGCAGCAGCTTTATTCTTAGATGCAATAATGATTATTCTAAAAGAATAGGCAACTTTCCCTTTGAACCTACAGTACTGTTACCAGGTCAGTGTGTTGAATCTTTCTGAACTGCATTGAGATGTACTTTTATTGAAGACTCCTTTTGAGATATTGACCTTAACCTAGCTGATCAAGCATGGCCTCAGTGTTGTAGTCAGCAAACACTGAGTGACAGTTGTGCACATCTCTGAGAAAATGAGCTCTTCAAGGCAGAAGGAATTTAATTGTTTTGATGTAGACACCACCGAGGAGAAGCAAGGAGCAAAGATCTTTTTTATATGTCGAAATATTTTTCAAAACCTTGAAACAAAAGAAAAGATTTTAAGAATTTCATGAATGTGTTTTCGATACACAGAGGACCTCAATTGGTTTTTCTCTCCTATTTAGAATATTTTAATCCTAATCCATTAATACCATAAATCCATGAAGGAAGTACTCCAGATTTACAGAAACAAAGGGATATGAGAAAATAATGACTCTGTTCAATCTCATCCCGGATGTAATTATAGATTATATTATGTGTAAATATATAGTACGTCTTTGTACTTTTATTTGGAAAGACTAACCATTTAAATAAACTAAATTAACCCAGTTTATCATCTCTCTTTATTATGTAAAGGAAGGAGTGAACTAGTCGGACAAGCCACTCTCTTCTTTTGCTGCCTTCTTCAAGTTTATTTAGAATGATGGTGTTGGTTTTGAATCAGACCTCGTGGAAATTTACAGCACATGGTGAAAACGTCATGTTCTATTACATGGTTAATGCCAGTATTCAGGAACAGATAATCCTAGGCATGGATTAGGGGTGTTCCTTGCTTATCTTCCTGCTCCTGTTATTTTACGTTTTGAATTCAAGGGTTTTATTGCTCATTAACATGCATAGCAGACAGTGGCTTGGCACAAGGTGAATATCAAATCTCTCCATTTCTCTTGGTTATTAGAAACTGCATTATGAGAACTAAGGAGGTTCAAAATGTCGTGAAACAGTGACATTCTAGAAAATTCCAAATTTCCCTTGTCATTCACTGTTGTCTGTTACTATGACTGACCTAGGATTCAGACAAATGCCGGTGTTCTAGTAATCTAATGATATCTTGTGGTATGACTTTTCAGCCAAACCCATATCAAAGTTTTCATTTGGTTTCTATTGTTTTTTCAGATCCTAGGATTTTTAAACCATGACCTTTTATGTAATGAGATTATGATCTGTTAAGATTCCAAAAGATAATATTGTCATATTTTCACCATAAATATTGCTCTCATCCATGAATGTGTGATGATACCTGCTGTGAGCCTAGGTACCGTCAACAGAAAGAGAGATCTCTCACATATATGATATGTTCAAAGGTAGATTTCATTGCTGTGCATCGCATTGTCAAATATAGCCTGAGATCCTGGCTTGCAATCTGTGCCATTACTTTCCTTTACCTCACATAACAGAAGGGCACAGCTTTTAATGTGATGAGTATTGAATGAAATGCCATCAGTGACATGTGGTAGGAACACTTGTGTTTTGAACTGTACAATATGTCCTGGCTCCTCTTTGGTAATACCCTGATTTTAATGGAAAGATGCATTGTAGGTTCACTAAGAAATATTTAGTTCTTCATTAATATTTCTCATCCATATTACCCCACCTACTGCGGCGGAATATATATACACCAAGAGATCTCAGAACAATTATTCGGTTTTTGCCCGTGGGATGACTCCTTTCCATTCTTGTTCATAGAAATGATAGCCAACCAATTTACCATCCTCAAAAAGCTTACACATCAAGGCCAAAATCATCAACATTGGTCTATGACTCTTGAGAGAAAGGTGCAGAGGCTATTTGCAAAAGATGTGTGTGGCAAGCATTACGTTTTAAAAATGTTCCGTTTTATTTTTGTTCATGGTGTGGGAGGGAGTAGACAGCTGGTAGGGGGAGGACGCCCACTGGTTTTCTCCAGTGAGTGGTGTGTGATTGTGAGGAGAGCCTGGGTGTAATTTTCACACAATCAGACTTTCAAATGGAGAGATGAAAGGCTCTCTGACACCAGCCGTTGCCCACTTGCAACTATTTTGCAAAAATAAATAAATAAAGTACCAATTTATATAAAAGGTAAACCCCTTGAGTTTATTATATTTCTATAACACTCTGCTCCTGGAGACTAAAAGCCAACACTTCTCTAACCCTGTCTGGGAAAATGTTGGCTCTTTAAGAAAGACTCTTCTGGAAACAAAGACTCCAAAATGATTTGTTCTCTCAAGGTCTGGACTTATATGGGGCTTTGTGTTGGAAATAATACAAATAATTTAGATGAAGAAGTTGGACTAGTGTCTTGTGAGTTGCAGCATTTCTCTAGGGGACAGTTTAAAACCTTAGCTCTTTGAAGATAAACCTTTAACTTTTTTTAAGGAAAAGTGCAGGCAGGAATGAAGGCAAGCAGGCAGGAAGAGAGAGGAAGAAACGTTTTTATTTTTATTTTTATGTAGCTGTTCGTCCTGGTTGTTCCCTCTGGCCTGGGACTTGGACCCTGGTCCTTGGGATGCTTGTGGACAGAGTTCAACCAAAGACAGCAAAGCCAACCACTACTCCACCAGGGCCTGCTGAAGATAAAGCTTTTCATGTACAGACAAATTCCTGGTACTGGATCTGTCCAGAAGCTTCCTGATTTCCCACTTCCAATACCATCTGAGCCATGATCATGATTTCCCTTATCTCCACGGCTAATAAGAATAGGTAGTTATAGACCAGTAACGTGGCTTCAGCTATGGGACAAGTATACTAAAAGGTAGACGAGGCCCTCTTTGCATGTGTATAAAAATATAACTCTCTGTTCTTACCAAGTGCACATTGCTCTTGGAGGACCAGACAATTCTGCGGGAAACATTGAAAAGCTATAGAATTCACAGTTAGAGCATTGTATCCACATTCTTTGTTTATATTTCAGCTCTGTTTAATCTCATCCCTGTGGGTCTTCGAGTGGTGGCCATTCAAGGAGTTCAAACCAAGCTGTATCTGGCAATGAACAGCGAGGGATACCTCTACACCTCGGTGAGCCTTCCACTGTGTTCGTCTTTGGACTATCCTGGTTTTCACCTGATATGAAATGCAATCTGCTGCCTCTATAGTATCCATGCAGATATCTGTGATGTGAGAAAGAGTGTTTTTGGCGGGAATAGCTGCTTTGAAAGGACAAATTAACATCCTGTAAAAATTACATCTATTGCTAATTAATCATTTGAAACTCCCATGTTTGCTATAAAATCAAAGATCCACGAAACATGTTTGCAAGCAATGACATTTGGGTTGTTATATGTGACATATACTCATCTGTCTTGCCGTCTCCCTTTCCCCATTGGGGGAAGCAAAGGCATTTCTGTTACCCTGTTCAACATACATTTGTCCAATTTTACTCCTCAAGAAATTAACGAGACCTCTTTCTCAGATCAACTCTAGGACATAAAGAGCAGTTCTAGAAGGGTTTGTGTTCCTCAGCCTCAGTTGTATTCGATTAAAATTGCTGTCTTCCTCTGCTTTAAATACTATTTTCCACCAAGCACAATTCATGTCCTTATATACCTTTTCTTGCTTGCCTTTTTCTTCTAAATTTGTAGTGGACTGAGTGAAAAATGGGCTCCTTTTCAAGAAATTTGTGAGCAGCATAGGCAGTAGTTAATTAGGAGCATGGGACCAAATTAAGCTTTTAAAATATTTTTAACATTTAAATATAGGCAGAAATGATTCTGTACTGGGGTTAGGATGTCATTATTAGTAGATCTAGTTATAGATTACAGAAGACACATAATATATGGATTTTTAAATCGTTTTTTTAATTGCATGTATTTTAAGAAAAGTATAAGGTGTTATAAAAAAGGGACAATTTCTTGCCTAACTTCCTACTAAATAGCCCTGAGGGGTGCTGTTACCATGATTAGGGAATTCTGTTCCTCAGTCTGCAAGAGCAGTTGCCATTAACCAGTCTTGCTCTTTTTCCTTCCTTGCATTTATTTCAAAGTTAAGTGTATAGAATGGTTCTTGACAAACATGGTAGAGACTATGGCGTAAGTCTGTTTTCAGAGTCCAAGATGGGAAAGAAAGGTGGGAGAAGGGTAAGATCACAAAGGGCTCATTAATGTTATATTACAATGAAATTGTATTATTACATATTACTTATTAATTGTCAGCATAATTGTCAAATCATGGTAAGTACCAACACCCCCATCACGCCATTTCAATTATTTTATTGTTTAATAAATGCAGGGGATTTATTTTTTACAAATGAAAGCTTTGGATTTATTGCAAACTTTATTAAATCAGTCATTTTATTAATAAATTTCTATTATAAATGATAGGAAAGAGGATTTGTTTTCAGATTTGTGCATTAAAATAAGATAATTTAATGATAAAGGATTTTAATTAATCTCACTTAGATTGACAGGCTACCTCAACAGGACCAGATGCAAAGGTAGATTGTTAATGAATAAATGCTTTCTGAAACTACTGTGCAGCCCTGGGAAGGAAATGAAATATGCTGGACAGTCTTTTGACAAAGTACGAACCAAATGGCATAGGAAACAATTGCCAGTCAGTGATTTCTGATAAAGCATTCAGAATTTCACTGCATAGTGGTCACTATTGTGACACCCTGATGAGAAAGGTTTGTTTTTGTTTGTAATCTTGCAGTAATACAATGGAAACATTTTGGAAATAACATTTAATTTAGAATAAAAGAAAGATTTTTAAGTTAGGTAATGTGTCCAGGATACCCACTTAAGAAAATTGCGGCATTCAGTATTACATTGAGGGAATTGATGTAAAAAATTCATAGCCTGCCATTATTCCAGCAAACTGGTAAATGCCAGTGTAAGCTAATTTTTGAGGAAGCCTCCTCAGGGGAATCAGCATTGTGGATTGATGGGCTTCCTTTCTATGATGGGTAGGCTGATAGACAGTAAAATGTGGGATATTTCTTATACAGGAGAAGGAGTCTTACGTAAGCACTTTGTTTTAAGGTGAAGGAGCTGTTTTCTTTAAGGAGGAAAGATACCTTATTGATCATCTTGGTCATAATTATAGGGAAAAATTGCCAAAGTCGTCTACTCCAGGAAAGAAATGTGAATCCTCTACAGGATAAGTTTTCCACTTCTTCCCATTACACCTTATTAATTGTGGTTTGGACCCCCTTCATCATGTTAATTGCCATGCTCAGTTGATACTCTGAATTTGTTATCTCATTTAAACTGTGGTGCTCAGAATGGATTAGGACAGCGTCTTAAGGACTTCAGCAACTGGTATTGCTGAGACCCAATAGCTCAATGAAATAGCCTGCTTCGTCAAAGAGAGAATGTAACCAAAGACAAAGGACCACTGTTCTCTTACATAAAACCATGGTGTTTCTTCTAATGCAATGATGTATACCGTTTTGCTAACTGCCACTTAGCAAAGAGAAAATGTTGTTGTGCAATGACTTGAGGAGGAAGCAAAAATAAGAAAGTAGGGGTTATTGATGTGTGCAAGTAGCAAAAAATATGTTAGGAAGTTAAATAAATAATTATATTGAAATTTAATGTCCACCTTAAGGAAGTTGCTGTGGTAATAGTTGAAAGGAGAAGGATATATGAGATTTTTAGAGGTAGAATCATTATAGTTTGGTTGCTGATTGGGTTTTGAGGGAAACTAAGATCACCATTTATGGTTGAAAATGTATGGTTATCAATTGCTGTATACATAGAAATAAAGTATCTTTATCAGATAGAGACTTAAAAATGCAGAATAATAGGTTATTAGGGATCCCTAAGGGGAGGGAGAATTTTTACCTTTGGCAATGGAATTGATGGTGAAGGCATTAACTAAGATGGGAAATACAGGAAAAAGAACATATTTCAGGAAGAAGATACCTGACACTAACTTGCAATAGATATTTAAAACTATTCATCTAAATCTTGAGAAAGAATGTATACTAGAGATAAAATGTGGGAGTTATCACATGTAGGTGGCGGTTGATGCCATGAGAATAGTTGTGAGAATACGTAGCACAAGAAGGAAAGAGAATTTGTCAAATAATATTAGGGAACACCAGCATAGATGCAGTCAGCTGCAGAACTAATTGTGGCAGATATCATGGTGTTGTGAAAGCTGAGTGCAGAGAGTTTTCAGCATTGTCAAACGCTTCACCGAAAACAAGTAAAACAAGAACAAGGAATTTACCATGTAAAGTGATGTATGATGTCAGTGATGTTTGATGAACACCTTCTGTGGACTAGTGAGACAGAAACTGGACAGTAGTGACTTGAAGAATGAATGGGAAGATGCAGTAAGTATAGGACTTCTAAGGAAATAGGAGATATGGGTGACTATTTCAAGGAGGACACAGGATTGAAGATTTGAGGGCTTTTTTTATGAGGATACTTGAATATTTTGTTGACTGAAGGGAAAGCTCCTGTAGAGGTGGAGAAATGAGACACAAGAAATGGAATCCAGTTTTGGAGTGTGGGCCCCAGGGAGAGTGATGGAGTTTTGAATATAAGTAAAGGATTAGATTCAAGGAGGGGACATTCCTTGTACATTCAGAGATAGTGGTGAGGACAAATTCAGAAGCAGGTGTACTAAGCCTGCAGGTATAGGTGAGCAAGATTGATTTACAACAGGATGATCTGTTCCCACTGAAGCAAACGAAGAGGTCATTTGTGGACAGTCAAGAGGCATAGGGATGGCATAGGTGAAGGTTTGGAATATCTGTTAGGGAAAGGAGAGAGGAAATAGTCTAATGATCAGGGACTGGTAAACTGGATCATAAATCAAAGCCAGCCTACCACCTGTTTTTGTAAATAAAGTTTTATTGGAACACAGCCTCACTATAAAAGCAGAGCTGAATAGTTGTGACGGAACCCTTATGGTCCATGAATCCTAAATACTTTGTTATCCTGCCCTTTACCCCCAAAACTTGCTGAATTCTTGTCAGACAATGGTTCTCAACCTTAGCTATTCATTAAAATTATCCAAACTAATTATATCAAAATGACCTGAGGGTGGGGTCTATGCAGGAATGTATGCTACTCCCCAGGTGATGCTAATGGGTAACCTGAGTTGAAAACCAATTATTGAGGGATAAGAAACATTATCACTGAATAGCACCAAGACACCCCCATAATGAAGTCAGAAACCGTGATAGCCTCTTTCTTTGTCCTAAATTTCTGATTATGATCTTCTTTTTCTGCTCTTGTTAAAAACATTGCCTTTGCAATTCCGAAGGACTATTTGTTGAAATGAAGGGAAATGTTGATTCTTGGAAGACCTTTCTTATTTCCTTTTCCCTTTTTCTACCTTCTTTTGCCTTCTACATCCCTGTTTCTTTTATATTCAATTTTACATTTTTACCATACCTTCTCCCCCTTTGTCCATTAAATAATGAAGCAATTCCTCCCCATTGTTGTTGCTACAGAGAGCAGTTTACTCTCCATGATAATCTCAGGATTCTTATACTACCCTCCACCCTCCTTTCTCTCTTGTTGCCATGGGGGACAGACTTGATGTAGGCTCAAGTGGCAGGGAGAAACCATCTGTGGCACAAGGAATCATAGTTAACCCTTATTTCACAACATATTTACTTTTACCCATAATATAACTGAATCTTTCTATAACTGGAAGGAAATTATTATTCATTGTGCATAGAGGACTTTGTTCATACTTTATCAATAATAATGAGTTGTATACAAGCATTAGAGAGTTCCTCAATACTTAACGGTAGAAATAGTTAATAGTTTAAAGCTACTTGTAATATACATTTGAAAAACTACTTGACTAAACGTTAAGATAGAAAATCAAGAATATTAAATGGAAAATATCATTAATGTCCTATTACCTATTTTAATAGATAAATAGCAACAGATACTAGAAAGAGGATGACAAAAACTCAGAACTAAGCCCAAGGCATTTTCTTTTGATTTTGGAATGTTCCAGAACTCAGGAGTATTTTTACGTGCTTCATTACTTATCTTACAACAACACTAGTTTTCTTTTTTCAGAGTAATATTTCTTGGGTTGTCATTGGGTTGAATAGCTAAAATGTATAAACAAGTATATCTTTGCATATGTTTATTTATAGAGAAGATTTATAGGAGTGATTTTCCAACCATGTTTTATGGTCTTGGGACGACCACAGAAGAGTAGATGCCTTGGATGAGACTGCATGTGTTATTGATCCCAGGGGCCTAGTCTGACTTGGAATTTGAGCTAAAGGGACATATTTTCCTTCTCAACTTGTGTATTTCTACATACCTTAATCTCACCAAGTTTCTTCATCATATGGAATTGCCTTTAAATATCATGCATAGCATATCACAGTTCAGTCTCCTTCAGTAGCATAACTGTACAAGTAGTGAGAAATGAAAGAATCCCAGTCCCCAGATTCACTTGTTTTACCCTTTGACAATGCAGACTTTCTTCCCTTTAAGATTCAGAATGTAATTATGTCTTAAATTGATTTTATATTAAATTGAACTATATTTGGTTTAATATTTTTATAATTGGATCATTTTCAACACATATGGCAACATTTAGCCATTATAAAGTCTGTTAAGAATCACTGTTTTAAACAAGTATTAGAAATATAAATATTAAATGGAAAACTACATTGAACTATAAGCCTAAAATGATAACTTTGGAAGATAAATGTGATGACTCAGGTATGTTTAGATCCATGTGTATGTATTATGTAATAATATAATGCATACATAAACCTATGTTTTTTTCTGGTGGGCAGACATAGGGGAACCTCAGACGCACCGTTTGCTGCAGGTAGTTCCACTAATAGGTGTCATATCTTTGTCCTTGTTCTCAAAGACACTGATATTGAAACTGTCATATTTTAACATTCTTGGTGATTTTGAAATCCCTGTAGATGATCCATTAAAAAACTAGCCTCTAAATTTGTTGACCTTTTTAGTTTTAATGATATTTTCTATACATCAACCTTCTCAATCTTATGGCCAGACCCTTAGACCTTATAATACTCCAGTTAATGAACCACTTTTTCACTTCCAGTACTTCTTTTTTATATTTTTGAAATCAATTTATTGATGTAATTCACAGATTATAATTCATGAATTTAAAGTGTGTAATTCAGTATTTACTGTCTTAACAAAGATACTTAATCATCACCACTATTTAATTCCACAAAATTTAATCATTTTAAATGAAACACCATATCAATTAGCAGACACACCCCATACTCTGTTCCAGCCCCTAGTCTGTGTGAAGTCTCTGCATTTGCCTACTTTGGATAGTTCATTTTAATGGAATCATGCAATATGTGGCCTTTTGTATCTGACTTCTTTCAATTTGCATATTATTTTCAAAGCTCATAGAGGTTTTACCATGTATCACTGCTTCGTTCTTTTTTATGGCTGAAAAATATCCCATGGTATGGATAGGCCACATTTTGTTTATTATTTGATGGACATTTGGAGTTTTCCCCAGATGGCTGCATAGCTATCTTAATCACCCTTCATGTCTCAAATGCAGTATTTTTTATGCAGGCCCTGTCGGACCACCTTACTTAATAGCAGTGGATTCCTTCACTTTCAACATTATCCTCATTTACCTTCTTCAAGGCTTTGTCACTGTTTAAAGTTATTCTTTTGAATATTTATTTTCCATCTTCTCCTGGAATTTAAGTATGCTGAGAGCACATGTTCCTTTTCTCTTATTCACCACTGAATCCCCAGTGCTTTGATGAGTGTACGTTGCTGATTTCTCAGTAAATATTTATTGACTGACTTGGTTAGACTGAAAAGGGAAAAATAGATACAGCTTTAACAGCCCAATGTTAATCATTTACATCTTAAACAATTTTGCTTATTGGAAATACATTCAAATATACAGAAAGTCTGTAAGAATAACAACAGCACAAAAACATATCTTTTACTTAGATCATTTTACCACATTTGCTTTATCATTTGTTCTATCATCTATCAACCTATCTGTAATACTTATCTATATTTTCTAAGTCATTTGAAAGTGAATTGTACCCTAGATCTTTACCCCTAAATATTTCAGTGTAAATTTCCTAAAAATAGGGATAGTCTCTTATATAACCTCAGTATACTTATCAACTATAGTAGATTCAACATTGATGTAATATTTTTTCTAATGTACTGTTCATAGTCTACCACTGTCAAGTGTTTAAAAATTGTGTTCTTTAGAACATTTTTCATCCCTACAGGATCCAACATAGGGTCTGGTATTGCATTAAGTTATCATGTCCGTTTAGTCTCCTTTAATCTAGAACATTTCCACGGTCTTTCATTGTATTTTATGACATTGACATTTCTGAAGAATAAAATCCACTCTCCTCTTTTTTTTTTTTTTTTGCTTGCGGTTAAGTATTACTAACCAGGATACTGCCTAGGTGATATTATCTCCTTTGGGGGAGTCATCACACCTGGAGACACTGAATGTTCATATGCCCCTCAGTGGTGATATTAATTATCATTAGCCAATCAATGTTATGTAACATTTCACTGTACAGTTTTGGCTTTTTTTTCCTTTTGAAGCTAGTAAATAACACATTGGGAGACACTTTTGGCAAATATCCTGCTCCAAGGAGCTCGGTTTGTAACATATTTTTAGGAATCATAAACCTCTTTAGAAAAATAGTATAACTAAATAAATTGAAAATGATGGATGATTCTCAGATATGCCATATAAGTTTACTGATATCTACATTAAAGTGAAGAATAATTCGCATGTTTTTTCCAAAGTAAACAAGTATCATAAAAATTAGGATCCAGACATAAAGGATTTGGGGGTTTGGCATTCTAGTCACTGAGAAAAGACCATTATTTATTGTCCAGGTGGACTGAAATCACATATGATATGTGCTTTAATTTCCTATGATGGATGGAAGCTTGCTTTATGTTACGATGCCTCAGATGTTCAGTAAGTTTATCTGTCAGCCGTGAGCTTACTTTTGTACAGATTGGTTTAGTTCCTCTGATTTCAGTGTGTGACAATCGAAGACCTAATTTTTGGTGATAGAGTTCACAGCTCTAGCCCATATTCTGATATAGAAAGGATGTTAAAGTTTAGATGAGCTCATTGATCACTTTGGAGTGATGAATGTGCCCCTAGCACCTATTTGAAGGATGTGAAATGTTTGAGTTATGTCAAGTCTGTATATGAAAAAGTTCGTATAATTTAACATCTCAGACTGTTATCATAGAGCCTTATAAATTAAATAGAATTAAATGAAGGGTGTTGGCTTAAATACTATAGCTCTTTAGAGAAGCAGAATTGACTAAGTGACAAAAGGAATTTGGTTTACATAAGCACAAACAGTATAATATCCAATAAGTGATCATTTTGGAATCAAAATTTATTTCATGAATAGTGTTTAGCCCATCATATATACCACACCTTACAAAACAAGCAGACAAAAATACTTGCTAAGTTCTAATGATGACTTTAGCTTATAAACTTTATGTAGTTGAATTTGATTTATTTAACATAAAATTTTTTAAGTATTGACTATCAAAACTTAGGTTCCCAGTTTTGGTTCCTATATCTGACCACCTTTTTTGTATTCAGTGGTTATGGGGCTAAACTTTTTCGATGGGCATTTTCAGTGGTAATTATATACATGCACACTCTTTCTGAGTGGTATCACAAAAAAAGAAAAATGTAGAAAATAAAATTATATTGCAACAAGAAAAGCATAGGAAAAAGGCATAATTTATTTGTTAATGAATGGATCTACTAGCTCCAAGAGTTTCATTTTATCTTTTACACTGTCTTTCATTTATTGTGTTGGTGCTGTTAAGTTAGAAGGCATTCCAATTATTGTATTAAAAAGTATATTAAAGTAGTTAAATTCATCTTAGTCCTTCAGAATACTAGTGACTCAAAATAGTTTTCAAGCGCAAAATGCGTTTCCCAAGTCCGATTTTTTCACAGTTATTTTGTAGCTAATGGAAGTTTCATTCAAATGTGAAAGACAAATTTAGTTGGCATTATTTGAATATGAAATTAGATCAGTCTTGTTTGCACCTTCAAAGTCAAATACTTTATGATGACTCTTAGTAAAAAGATAACCAAAGCTAGTACATTATTTGGGGTGAAGGTCTACTTTCTTAGGTGGAAGAAAGACCAAGGATGGCACTTTCTCAGAAATCAAGGAGACTCCAATGGTTGTAGCTAAAAAGAGTAAGATTGGCTCTGCATTCTGTTTCTGAGGCCAAGTTGAGAAAACAGTCCAAATGAGAGGTCATGGTGCACATATTTAAAAGAATGCCTCATGGTTATACCTAGGAAGCTAAATCCATATTTGTAGGAAAAAAGCCAGTCTCCTGGAGCTAAAGAATGAAATAATTGGCAAGAACAGCAAAGGACAATTCTAGAAAGTAAAGTCAGATGTAAGGGCGTAATGCAGATACACACACACACACACACACACACACACACACACACGACAAATGGAAGGAATGGAAGGAACCAATTGTATATTCACTGCTCTGTGACTATTATGGAACTAATTATTTTGGAATTCCTAAAACAATTCTGCATTAAATACTTTACCTTATACTGAACATATAATACCTTAGGAGATTGCTTTAAGGACAATTTTGGAAATGCTTAATAGCTTTATAAAACAGAGCAACTAAGACATTTTAGCTATAGGTTATGCAATTACCCAGTGAGTTCTTCTGTTTTAGTCCCTGTCTTCTTGTTTGTATAATTTTAATTCACAAAATGGGGAGAAAAAGACCTTTTTTTCTTATTTCTCTTCTTCCCAGGAAACTTATGTTGTAAAATAGCTTACCTTCCAAACCCATCCTATACTCATTAAGCAGTAACTGTTTTGTTTTTCCTCCACCACCACCCCTCTTAAGTCACAGAGCAATGCCCGGCAAAAATTATCTTTTGAATAACTATTTCTTGAAATAATTAATAAAGGTATACATAAGTAAAAAAAACAGACAAATCATACTATTTCTGTCAGACCTTTTGAATATTTAAGTAAGTTAAAGGGCCCAATTAATATCTTCCATGGATCCTCTCAAGTCTTAACATTTCAAGATTACATAAGAAACTGAATTACTGAGTCACAAATGCAGCACCACTGGTTTCAATGGTTACACTGCTTAAAGGGAATTGTGATTTTTGAAGAGGGAAACTTGAAAGCATTTCTCTGATCATTATAATAGCTGTAACCAAGGTTAATAACTAGCAAGCCCCTGACTAATACATTTAATATGTTTTTCCCAGACTGAATGTGTGAATAGATAATACGTCTGTGCTAAAATTCTGATTAAGTTATTCATCAGATACTCTGATGCTAACTGCTTTTGACATTCCTGGAACCGAAACTACTGGAAAAGCCTCACATGATTTTGTGGAGATTTGTACATGTAGCCAGTAGTCATAACATAGTACTCCTTCCATAGAGCCTCTGATACGTAATAGGGATATGTATAGGATCAGTATATAATAGAAGTAGCCAAAATTGGAGATGTTGCCCATTTCTACCTGAGGAAACAGATTATTATAGAAATTAGGAGAAGTCAAATGTAAATAACCACCCCAAGGTGTTACAACTTAACTGAAGTAATTTGGAGAATGAAAAATACTTCACAGAGAGAGGGTATGAATCATCCCATAATACTTTTATAAATGACAGTGAGATACTAGAAAATGACAGCAATAGCTTTCGGAAATGAGATTCCAACGTGTAAAAACTCCATTGTATATAGCAGATACTGTAATAAAAAACCTGTATATAACAAATCCATTGTTATCATCTGGACACAAAACCATTCAGGTCATGGCACCAAAATGTTTGTTGGTCTGATTAAAGAATTCACAATATTGTGTAAAGTGTTACCTTGTTTCTGCACACTCATAGCAGTGATTCACTGTAATATAATTGTTAACGAAAGAGCCAGGCTGTTTGCGCTGAAGATAGATCAGACCTGAAGCTGAGTGCTTCTGTACTGCGTCACCTTTTAAGTAGAGAAATCCTGCACACTCCCTTCATTCTTCTAGTCTCAGAAAGTATGTTCACACATCTAAACTTCCAGAGAAATCGAGGCATGAAAGGGTCCAGGAGCTTTGTCAACTAATCAATTACTAGATAATGTATAGAATATTCATAAGCTACTAAACACCCCTAACAGAGGTTGTATAAATCCATACTGACAAGGACTGGAGTTTACAGTCTACATAAGGAGATTCAGCCTAAATTTAGAGCCCTAATTGTTAATAGTTGATCTTCTACAGGAAGGATTGGCATCAGCTATTTCTTCCCAACTTCTGCAACCTTTTTTTAAGCCGGAAGTCATTGTAAGAAAATTCAATACAGGGAAAGAATTTGAATGCCATTTGGGACGGAGGTAGATGAGGGTGCATCATGGTGGAAATTTACCAGTTTTATTCAATAATATGTATTGGATGTTTGGCATCATAATTTTCAGCAGATCACATTAAGACCATGTTTAGATGTTATAAGAAGGTGAAATTGAATACAAGGGATAAGTGGTTTTCAATTATATCAAGGAATGATATAAAAGGAAATGCTTTAAAAGCTTCATAAATTCTCAAGTTTCTCAAAAAAGCCTTTCTGTTGTGCAACACTGGTGGATTACAATGGATTCAACTAACCAAAGCTTTAGGATATATTAGCATCTACCTCACATGTTTGGACACCGACATAGAGAAATCTTACCTGCCGTTTTTCTGTCATTTCATACTGTAGTAGTAAACCCAGCAAAGAGACCCATTGCTGACCCATAGACAGAGACACATCTGTAGTATAAAAGATATACTAGCCTCTGGTATTCTGAAGAGTGCTAAGTGCTCATTTGTTCGGAATGGGATTGTCATTTCCTACCATTTCAACTTTCACTAGGGATAAGGAAATGGAACATGCTTTTGTCCCTATCATCTCCATCTCCTCTCTCTCTAAGATCCCTGTTACTCAAGCACTCTCTGATTAGATGGGTGGCTAACATGACAAACAGTAAGTGGGTAAAAAAAAGCCATTTATGAAAGCTCTTATTCATTTACATTTCTAATATCCTTAACAGCAGGGGAAGCCACCTAACCATCTCATTGTACTTTTTTGTGCTCCTTTATTCCTGAGTAGAATTATTTGCTGTGATAAAAAAAAAAAAGTCTGGCTTCCAGTAGGATTATCAACAGATGAATCAGAGCCTTTGTATGGCATAAGGCTATTTGAACCTAACAATTCTAAAATTTCATATAAGAGGTAGTTTCAGGAAGCTCTTTACTTTCTGGTATCTCTGAGCAAAGGCATGAGACTATATTCCAACCAGTGATTAACCCTGAGAAGAGAGGTCAAGGGAACCGTGATGGGTGGTTTGGCTCAGTGCTTTTCTTTGCTCTGGACTTGGGTCTGATTTCTGTCCACATCAAGGGCCTGCAGAGCAGCCTTTTATTTTAGTTGGTTTAGAAGCTCTTTTGACATACCTTCCCCATATTTGGAGGTGAGGCCTTTTACCTCTCACAATCCATTATTTGATTGGGCACCCCTCATTCAAAGCAGCTTTCTTGAACCTCTGAAGTCTTTGGGGGGGGTCAAGTGTAGTTTCAGCATCAAGGGACATGCTTTCGTTTTCCAGTGTCTGCAGCACATTCTGGTGATGTGCCTCTATTTGCTCGGACCGCTGCTGGTTTCTGAGAGCAGAGATAAGGGCTTGTGCCTCTCCGGCACGATGCTTCTGGAATTGGACACTGGGAGGTAGTTGTTTTGCAACAGGCTGCCCAGATGAGTGCTGCCCTGTAATTGTGTGCCACTCTAACATTGAGAAGATGCACACAAGCAGGGGAGGAAGAAATATAGAGAGCTGTAAGAATTCCAGATGCTTTAGAAAAAACTTCGACTACATGGGGTGCAGACCCAGGCACTTTTCTTTCAGAAAACCTCAGTCTTGGCAGCTTGGGGGAGTCACAAGAAAAATAAAATGCTGTTTCCTCCACCAGGTTCTAAGTATTGTCTGAAATTCTGACTTGCTTCTAAGCAGTAGGCTCTAAACTCAGGGTTCAGTAGTTGGGGAAGACCTGGCCCAGGCAGCCCGTAATCTGTGTCCCCACCTTAGTGGTAAAGATATGCCTGGAAATGGAGGCAATTCAATGAGTCAGTAAAGGAGATAATATGATGGCAGATATTCTCAAATAAATTTACCATTGTGACTTTTCCCCAAATGTATGCTAATCTTACAAATAGCTATGCCAACAAGATGTAAATGGTGTGCTTTCATGCCTACGAGTCAACTTTTCTATTGTTTGATTCAGCACTTTCTGTCAGAGAATTTGACAATGTGATTTTTATGATAAATATAGAAGCATTTATACAGTAGTCTTTTTTTTAATGTGGTCAGTCCTCCATTTGGAAGCAGAAGTACTTGCCCTTTTTGTCAGAATAATTAGTAAAAAAATTAGACCCATAATGAGATGTGACTGGTGTGGTGGTAGGTTATTGTGCAATCTAAATGTTGATATAGAAACATCCTAGAAGAAGACAGTTCCTTGCTTTGGGTTTTTACTTTTGCTTTAATTATCAATACTTATTGAATGTTTGTTATTCTTATTTCCCAAAGTATCAGCGTGCATCTTGGAAGTGACTTAGGTCAACCTTTGAGAGACTGTAAAGATGTGAATTCTAATCTTACCTCTGTATCACTAACTCATCCTTAAGCATAGGTGTCATTTACACAGTCATTGGATTAAATAGATTTTCTTACCTTGCATGATGTAAATGGAATCAGATCAAAAATGGGGTAATCTAAGAAATGCTACCAAACAACAGTGTCATTTGTATTTAAGTAAAAGCGTATCAAGATCTCTATAAAATCTGTTCTAAGAGTATGAGATAATTAACTCACTGGTTAACTCAATAAATAACATTTCATACGGCATTGCACTCTGGTGGCCTGGCGGTCCAGTTAACAGGGTGCTGTCCATACACATCCCAGGATCCCCAGTTCAAGACTCAGGACTAACGGTAACAGTCAAGCTGAAGTAAAATAAATAAATGCTGCTTTTTCCTCTCTCTTCCTGCCTCCTGCCTATTTGACTTCATTCCTACCTGCATCTTTCCTGTAAAAAGAATAAGCACTCTTAACTCTGCTTTGTGCTTAAAAAAAATTCATATGGTATTTTCAAGTCTGGGGAAATTAAAATAAGGCCCACTGTAAAAATAAAAACAAAACAAAACAAAACAAAAAAACCTGGAAAGTTATTATCAGCAAGTTGCTCATTTCTGGCACATTAGTTAATTACTTCACAAATTGTTCATTGTGTTCCCATTTCACTTCTATAAGCACAGTAACACTTTGTTTCTGAATGTTACCAATATTTAATTTCTTAATGAATCAATGACTCTTTCATAAGCTATAAATTAGCATAAGGGTTCACCCAACCGTGTGGCTATACTGCATTCCCAAACATTTCTTGGAGCATTAGGGGAAAATCAAAGCCAACCAGTATCACTTTTGCCTAAATAATATATTTTCTCTTAGAATTTAAGATTACCCTTTCTTCTTATAAGTTAGTAGCAAGATGTTAAAAAATAATATCATTTTCATGGGGACTTTAAGTACAGTAGTAATAGAGAAAATGTTTCTTTCTTACACGAGTGTTAAAATGTTATTTGCTATTATTATCATTCAGCATACTACCATTTCATCATGAACCACCGTTTTGCTCAGTATGATGAGGAAATTTATCTTCCAGGAAACCACATACTGAGTTGCTGTGTCAAAATGCATGACAGGTCTGAAGTTCTGGGAGACGGTTGGTGTAAATATACTGTCTATGGGAGGATCCCATGTAATCTTTATGTTAGGTAGCATTGACCCAGAATCATTAAGTGACTTAATTGCAAGATACATGAACTTTTCTTTAGCTGTTTCATAAGTATCCATCTTCTTCAGAAATCCAGAGTCACAGTCTCTAAAAAGATCTTACAGCAGATTCATAGAGTTTCCAAAGGTCTTAGAAAATTGTTTTTGCTGTTCTGATTAGGACAGAACTTCCCACGCAATAATATACCTTCACTGATCATCCCACTCACTTCACAGGAAATTGTTCCTGTGGATAGTTTTATTGTTCTCTCCTCGTGGTTGGTAAGAGAAGCTTCCTGACCAACTCATTTTAATTTGTTTTTAACTGTAATTGTCTTTTCTAAGAATACCCAATAGTTCATTATCCCTTCAGGTGCGACATTCTGAAATCACATGAGGTAGGATTTCTGTTTGTTTGGGGTTTTGCTTTATTATTTATCTACCTTCATCCCCTTCTCTCCAGAATAGTTCCTGGAAGGACTCACTGCCTTCATATTTTTATTAACAAAGGTCCCTGATAAAGCTAGATTTACACACATTTAAAGTCATGTTCTGTTCCAGAGCACTAAATCAATTGTAAATATAGAGAGTAAAGACATATCTGTATAACATCAGACTCTTTCCTTGTAATGTTACAACCTTATATAAGCATCACAGAACTCACTTTGTGTTCTGAGACTACAACATGTGTAATGTTTTCATGTACCTATTTTATTCCCGAAATGTTTCTGAAGTATAAGTATGGTGTCCCCTAATAGTATTTTCAGATATTTATGGATAAGAAGGGGTGCCCTCTCCTTTCTATTTTGCATGATATCAAATTCATTGCTAAATACTCAGTAGACACTACTAATATTCAGGAAAGGCGGCAGGGGAAAATTTTACTCTGTAAAAGGCCAGTGAGTGAGAGAAGGTAAAAGATTGCTCTCTTTTGCATAATAAAGAGATGACCGAATTAAGAATGATACAGTTTAGTGAGGAACCTCTTAGAGATAAGCATTATGCGTTGACACGTGCTCATGTGCAGCTGACTCCCTCTTTTTCATGGAGACTTGCGTGTATAGTAAGTCTTTGTCTCTATTACAGACTTACGGCAAATAATGTCCTTTTTAAATAGACAAAAAACACCAGTTGACACCACTGTCATGTCATAGTTGCACCAGAATTCAGCACCCCCACACACTGAACTAGAAATCTACAGGAGCAGTATCTCAGCTTGTTCAGATATCTGAATTTCTGCCACTCCCTTTGCTGTTGAGATCTCAGTTACCTCCAATGTTAAATGAGCATCTTTAACTGGATGCTTCTGGCTCCTAGAATCTATTTCGCAAGAATAAATACCTCAATCTTGTGTTCATCATTAAATTTTTACTAAAATCCACAGTAACGGATTGAATAGAGTACAGAGCTACCGATTACCCCTTCGTCCTGGTTATGCCCGGGGATAGAAGCAATTGTTTTCAACTCATGATCAGAGGGGTAGACTTGGGACTCTAATGCATCTTTCATGCCAACATTCTTTTCTTTTTCTCTACCTTGGATTGTTTGGTTTATTTATTTAAAAAAGCAACTTAAGGATTCCACTGGGATTATAATTAGGCTTGACCAATGACAAGTGATTGTGTGTTTGAATTGCATCCATTAATGGTCCTGCTCTTCATGCTGCTGAACTATGGAAAATGTCACATTTCCATGGTCTGTGAGTCATATAATAAATGAATGTGTGAACAGTGTCAAAATATGGCAACTTGCTCTATGGAAAGGGAGGGAGACAGCTTTTGCAAATGTAAGGTACATAACGAGATATTTCAAAACTGAGAAATTTCTCATTTAGGCTCAGAAGCATGCACTTAGTTATTCCATCATCTAATGAAGCCCTCTCTGGCCTTGTCTGGACTGTTGCCCCACTGGTAATGACACAGGAAGCAAATCAGGTGAACTCTCATTACCCCATATAGTAAGAGAAAAACATGATTTCCTTCCTCTGTTAATATCTGGTTTTGCTTTGTGCTGGTTTATTTAATTTTCCCTATAGTGCAGTCTTCCAAACATTTATTATTTCTCCAAACATTTCTTATTTCTCTTTTCATGCAATCTGAATTAATGTGGATAATTGTGGTAGTTAGAGGCTTTCCCCTCTCGGATGGTAATTATCCATTCCATAGTTACACTCCAAACCTAGTACAACAGTATTAGAAAAGTTGATATGTATCAGAGGGGATCTCTGGCCAAAACTTATTGTGCAAGATTTAAGAAGGATATAATTATCAGTTAAATTAAAACAAATTTACCACCCAAAGCTACCCTCGTTATTTTCTCTGGTAATGGGTTTTATTGATGTTACTATAAAGTATAAGCAAGCTTCTGATCATGTTCCTGGGAATCCTTGCTCTTGTATGAATTTATATCAAGCCATGTTTCTATTGAATTTATACTTCTTTTGCTGACAAGAAAGCATGCATGAGATCTCTTTGCAGAGATTATTAGCAAATAAATCATCCATGCTTTGGTGGTCTGAAGAGAGAGGAAGGTATAATCTACTAGGCTTGACTTAGTTTTGTTTATTTATTCCTTTATATTTAGTTCCAGCAAAAATCAAAAATGCTGGTGTTTGGAATATTCTGAACATTAAGGGCTTCTGACCTGTTCCGTCAGAAATTGACCATGAAAAACTGTTTCAGAGTTGATCAGCTCCTTTCGTCGATCTCTAAATAGCAGTGAAATTAGAGATAACTGTTGGAGGACATAGATTCTGTCATAAAATTCCTGTTGTGCGCACATTATTTCATTTTAGAGAAACACCGGGAAGATCAAGGTTCCTAGGTTCCTCCTTTGAAAATATACTTGAATGTGAAGATGTGCATAACTCTTGTCAGTAACTGTGAAGATTCTGAGTACCTTTCCCTGGACAGTGTGAGGGCTTTGAGAATGCTCATGCAGCTTTTTCACTGTTGCCATTTTTCCTTCCATCTTAGCAAAGCAACTATCAGTGGTACAACCTTTGGGGGCACTGTAAATATTCCTTAGATATGGCAATGCGTGAAGTTTTCTATCATAATGTATTTGGAGAAATGTACGAGAAGGGATTGCAGTGGTAATCACAAAATACCCTAATTTCTGTGTTTATAGGATCACAGAAAAGAGGGGACTAGGGGACCCAATATGACACCATAAGCGTGTACATCTTTGGCTATCACTTGCCAACTGTGTGACCTTGGGCAGGTTATCTGATGTTTCTGAACTTTGGATTCCTCGTCTAAACAACTGGAATGATACCTGTTCACGGGGCTCAATAAAATAATTGATATGAATTGTCTGGCACATCTACGTGCTGAAGAAATGTTTACATCCCTCTCACTGTGCTTGAATCAACCTTGAACTAGGCAGCATTTTATGTAGCAAAAGTTTTGGAAGCATTTCTTGAGGCTCATGCAATTGTAGTCTAAGATTTAATTTTCGCTAATAAGTGTGGCGTATCGAAAACCAGTAGTTTTTTTTTTTTTTTAATGAAACATTTTGATAAATAAAGTCATCCCTAGTGGTAGCAGGTGCTATGTTATCCTGTTTTGCTTGGTTGGGTATACTTCTTTGTTCATTATGAGTAGAAAACCTATAAGTTAAATGAACTGAGGAATATCAGTGGGGAAAAAAACTAAAAAGCACTACACTCATGCAAGTTCAAATTATATAAGTCCGGGACCATTGCTGAGCTAAAAATTTCCATGGCTCACATATTTCACATTAAAAAAAAATACCATATGGCTCAATTGTAAATGTGTACAAATTGGGCATCGTGATAGTGTCACAGTCATATAGCTGACTTCTCTCTGGCTTTGTGGTAGATCTGAGAGGTGTGAAGATTCTATGTCGTAGATCAGAAAGGAACGAGGAGCACAATTAAAAGCAGTCAAAGAAAAATGGACATGACTGCATCTACAAGCTTCGTTCTCCATTTCAAGGGATACTTTATTTGGAATGCTACTTTATTTCTTAAGATAGCAGCGCGTAGTTCATCACCATCCCCGATCTTCTGTTTTGCAGAGGTGTTCTACTGTTGCATGACTATTAATAAGCAGTACATTATATAGTGAAATATGAAAAGCTCTCTGGGAAAGGATCAACAAAAAATGGAAGGAAGAGCTCATTTTAATCTCATTTTAATGTCAGCCATATTATTAGTCTTTCAAATTTCTCATTGTTGATTTATGGGAAAGTATCAAAGCACTGTGAATTTCTTTGAAGGAAATCATGATAGTCTCTACCAAAACCCTCTGCCCCATTTCAGATTATGTATTATTTTCCCTTACTAGGGCTACCTTAAACATGTTAATATAGATTGGGAGACTAAGGATCTAGAGAAGGTTTTCTGAATTCAGTGAGACCTAGTGGTGAAGAAAGTGTGTATTCAGGAAAACAAGTGATGACTAAACATTTAATTGGGTTTTCCAAGTGCATTAATTCCATCCAGGTGTTAACCTAGCTTTTAACACTGAATGGCTCCATCAACCTGAGCTGTACCTAGCTCACCCCGTTTTCTTAGGCTGCTGGGCTAACAGACCTTGTGGGAACCAAGTAACTCATCAAACTCCATATAAAAATAGTCCAAATGGTATTATGCATGGTAGAATCACATAATTCTTATTTTTATGACTTCATCAGATTTTCTAAAATGAATTTTATCATATTTATAAAAAATACTAAACAAAAACAGTAGGCCCTTTCGACAATGTCTAACTTTCATCAATTTTCCATTCCTCTTTAAGTAGGTATTGATTTAATATGTGATATTGTTACTAAGATGCATGTTGCATTATCGTTATTGTTTCACTGTGAAAAAGGGAGTAAAATGGAAAATAAAATAAATGTAACCATCACAAAGATTTTCCTTTCACAGAATTTTTGTTGCATATTGTATTCAGTGTAGAGATTGAAATTTGTCTTCTATGATTTCTCAGGAACTTCCTTATAAAATCATGAGTTCAAATTTCAGAAAGATTTGTATTTCATTTATGCATTACCTTGGAGTTGAGTAAATTCTAGTTCTTAGATGAAGCAACCACGACTTGAAAAAAATATGTAACCAATATTTCTATTCACAGAACCTGAGCTTCCTTTTACATCATACAAACTCCAGCTTGTTTCATTGGGGAAACGAGAGCTAGAGACTATCCATAGATTTAACAAACTCATAGCAGCAGAAGTTAACAAGTAACAAATGGATTGGAACAAGGAAGTGATTCTTTGGGACAGTGGCATTTGGGATGCTCTTGAGAACCATAATCACCAGCGCTCTTAAATGTTTGTCCTTCGCCTTGTACTATAAACCACTGTTTGGTTCTTCCTTAATTGCATCTCCTGTGAAGAGGAACTCTTTTTATTCATCATCCTCTGCAATATCACTCTTCATTGACCCTTGACAATTTTATTTCCTAGATCATGTCGCATCCCCCAGTATTACTCTTGGCTATTTCTGTATCCATGCTGATGATTCTCCAGGGCTCTGATCTCTCAGTTCCTTGAACATTTCTTCTCCCATTTTCTTGTCCCTCCTGCCTCAGCCATTTACTCTAATAGAGAACTTTAGACTTTCAGGAAAAGTAACCTCTCTCAGTCTCACTTTCAGGATCCCGTTCTTTGGCTATCACCTTCTGCCTTTACCGCTCACTCTTTCTAGTCTTCAAACGCAGATAGTTTCTTTTTATTTAATTTTGTTGAAGGAACATTGCATCATAATGTAAGGTTTAAGATGTGCAGCATTGTAATCAACATCTGTGTATCATACATCGTTTGCTCGTCAACAATCCAGTTCTTCCTTCACCATATAATTGACCTCTAGAATTTCTTGATCCCACCAGGAAAGCTACATGTTTACTTTAAAACCTTCTCACAGTTTGTCAATCCCCCTTCCCTGTCCTCCCTTATCTCCTTCCACAGTTTAAGTGACAGATTCCCATATGATAATCACTCTTTCATACACTACTGATTGAATTAATTTTCCTTCTCTCCCCCATTATTAATTGATTGACAACACCCTAACCCAAATTAAATTCACATCTTTGATAAATCACCATCTGTATCAGTGCTGTTGGAGGAAAATTCTGACTAGTTTCACTTTAAATTCTTGACGATTGATGGACCATCAGTGCTGATTATATGGTGGACCAATGAGCCTGTTCCACAGTTGAGTTACTGACTTTATTTTTAAGGAAAGGTACGGACAGGAATGAAGGTAAGTTGACAGGCAAGTAGGAAGAGAGAAGAAGAAGCATTTTAATTTATTTTATTTAGTTGTTCCTATTGGTTGTTCCCTTTGGCCCTGCATCAGGAATCTAGGTTATTGAGATGTAGTGGAGTATGCCAGTCAGAGGTGTGAATCAAACCACTATTCCATTAGGGCATGTCATAGTTACTGACTTGACTTTGCTTTCTCATGTATAATATGGGAATTGTAGTAAGAAACTTGATGGAGTTGATAGATTTAAATATGTTAACTCATGTAAAGCCTGTAAAACATTGGGAAGTTCTTAAAATTTCTCCTTTTTGCCAACCTCCTTCTTACTAGTATTATTGGGATTTCCTAGTTGTGTTACTTTTTTATCAATCTCAGTTGATTATTTAATACCTTATTTCTCCTGAAATGCTGAATTTATCATCCCCTTTCTCAGTATAACGTATTTGTCTCGCACAGAAAACAGAACAAACTTATCTTGTATGTCCACCACCATATCTACTTACCCATTTCTACCTGTGCCACATAATCTGCCTCTCCTCTCTAATAATGTGTGATTTTTCTTTGTTCCTGTATAGGGCCAGCCTTTAGAATTGTCATTGGGTTAACCTCGTAACTCTTAATATTAGCACTCCACACGTTTCCCTCCTATGTCACCATATTTCCCTCTGTAATATATAATTGCTGTCCACATACAAACATGTTATTTTTCTCATTGAAATAAGAGAAATCTTCCTTTATTTTATATTTCTCATCAACCGCCAATCCTGACCTGGGGTCAAAGGGAACAACCAAGATGAACAACTTAAATAAAATAAAATAAAATGCTTCTTCCTCCTCTCTCTTCCTACCTCCTACTTACCTTTATTCCTACCTGCACCTTTCCTTAAAAATAAAGTCAATAGCTCAACTGTGTAACAGGCTCATTGGTCCATTTACAGCAAAGCCCTCAAAGATAAGCCTTCACCTTATCTCCTCCTGTTCTCTCTTAAAGCTAATCCAGTCAGGCTTTTATACTCTTTCCCCCATAGTTCCACCCAGTTACTCTTCTCAAAGTCACCAATTATCTCCATAATTCCAAATCTATTGTCCAGTTCGCTCCCTCTTACTTGACTTAACAATGGTGGTTGACGTTCATCTCTCCTTTAAACACTTTCTTCACTTGGCCTCCAGGACACAGCACTCTTGAATTTCCTCCTCTCTCATTGCCTGATCCCTTTTTGTCTCCTTTGCTGATTCTTTCTTGTCACCTTTGAACTTTAGCAGACCCCAGGACTGAGTTCTTGGACCTGTCCTTTTCTCTAGCTACATTTACTCTTATGTTCCACTCTCAGGACTTCAAGTACTGTCTATGCATGGATGACTCTTCCTGTTATCCAACCTGAAACTCTTATCAGAAATCCAGAATCATATTTCGAATTGCTTCCTTGACTTCTCCATTTGGATGCCTAATTAACATCTCTTAGTTAATTTATCCAACTAAAAATCCTCATCCAAATACTAATGTTTATATTCCTTTGCCAAGTTTGCTCTACCCACAGTCTTTTCCATCTCAATAAATGGCAGCCCCATCCTTCCAATTACTCAGGCCAGTGTTTTTAGTGTGGCCTTGTCTCTTTTATTTCTTACATACCTAATGCATCTGCAAATCTTGACTTTTCATTCAAAGCACATTTACTTGAGAACCCCATTTCTCAGTCCCTCTATTTCTATTAAGGTCCACACTTTCATACTTGAATTATTGAAGTAGCTTCCAAGTTAGTCTTTCTTGTTAATCCTCATGCCTCTATTTTCCACATATACATCCACTTCCAATGTAAGTCAGATCAGGTGATTACTCCTCTATTCAGATTCCTCCACTGGTTTCCTTAGATTAAATCTCCAAATCCTTAGTATTGTCTGAAAAGCCCTCTGTGACATGGTCCCCCACCTATCAATCTGACCATACTCTCCAAATATAGGATTCATTGTTTTTTCTTTATTTATTTTTGTTGTAGTAATTATTCTGCACATTAAAATAATTTCCTATATTTAGGTTCCCCGTTTCTTAGATATATTTCAACACACCATTCCCTCCATCAAATCACCAAGTGTTCTCCCCCATTGTCCAGGGGGCTCCACCACCATTTGCCTCCGCCTGTCCCATTCCCTTTTGGTCACCTCAGTTCTGTTGCAAATGTTTCAGGGTTGGTTACGTTTCATCTGTTCCTTTGTTTTGTCTATTCACACTCCACCTATGAGTGAGGTCATCTGGTCTCTACCTTTCTTCTTTTGGCTTGTTTCATTTAACACAATCCCCTCTAGTTCCATCCATGTTGATTCAAAGGACAGATTTTCATCTCTTCTAAGGGCTGTGTAGTATTCCATTGTGTATATGGACCACATCTTGATCCATTCATCTGATGTTGGACACTTAGGTCATTTCCAGTTCTTAGCTAATTGTGAATAGGGCCGCAATAAACATGGGGGTGCATACATCTCTGTGGATGGTGCTTTTGTATCTTTTGGGTAGATGCCCAGAGGTGGAATGATGGGATCATATGGGGTTTCCATCTTCAGTTTTTTGAGGAATCTCCAAACTGTTCTCCATTGGGGTTGTACCAATGTGCACTCCCACCAACAGTACAAAACTGTTCTCTTTTCTCCACATCCTTGCTGGTACTTGTTTCCAGACTTTTGGATAATAGCCAGTCTTTCAGGTATAAGGTGATATCTAATTGTTGTTTTAATTTGCTTTTCCCTGATAGCCAGCAAGTAGGGACATAATTTCATGTACCTGTTGGCCATCTGTATACCCTCGTCACAAAAGTATCTCTCCAATCCTCCTCCTGTTTTTTGATTGGATTGCCTGTTCTTCTGTTGTTGAGTTTTATGAGTTCTTTGTATATTTTAGATATTAAGCCTTTGTCGGAAATATCGAATGCAAATATCTTCTCCCAGTTGGTAGGTTTCATTGGCTTTTTAATCATGACTCACTATGCTCAAGTCATACTTTCATTCTGTTCCTTCATTACATCGTGTCAAGACCTTCTCTGCCTTAGAGCTTTGTGACTGTACCTTCTGTCTGGACTCATCTTTCCCAGATACCCCATTTCTGACTCTCACTGCCTTCAGGCTGTCCCGGAATTGTTTAACACTTTGTCCCCCTCTTGGTCCATCTCCCATTGTCCATTACTTATATATCCATTATTTTTATAGCACATATAGATAGGCTAAGTCATGATAAATATGTACATTGTTTGATCTATATCCTAGATTATAAATTATTTGCAGGCAAGAATTTTGTTTTGTTCACAGTTTCTATTGAATGATGAATATATATGTTTATGTAGTGTGTCCCTTTATTAGATTGTAAGCTCCTTGAGGGCCAAGTTTTTATTTTGTTCAGTGATCTCTCCCCAGTTCCTGGCATATAGTGGGTACTCAATAAATGTATGTTGAAATATTCAGTTGATTAATAATCTCAGGCATCGAAATGACTTTCAAGAGTAATGCTCAAACTCAAATAAATGTGATGGGGAAATATCCAAGTGCTGGCATATAGTGGGTACTCAATAAATGTATGTTGACATATTCAATTGATTAATAATCTCAGGCATTGAAATGACTTTCAAGAGTAATGCTCAAACTCAAATAAATGTGATGGGGAAATATCCAAGTGCTATATGAGAAATATGTATTGATAAACATTCCCTGGGTTTTTAAGATTCATAACTTTATCTTCTTGATATTGAAATGCTGATTTGCTCAAAAATTGCTACGTATCAGCCTAAAAACTAGAGATTTTGCTTGCTAAGATATGTCATTCAGCCTAATTTATATTGGACTCCTATAGTCTAGCCTTTGATTACTTTCTCCCTTGTTTTGATTTGCTGCTAAGAAACACTTTGCATATTTAGGTATATATTTATATCCACCTAAAATTATGTAATACTTTTTAATCTTTCTACTAGCCTTTATGATAACGTGTATTAATAATGGAAATGATGATGGGGGGTGATGATGATGATGCATGTGTGTTGCACAGCTGAAGAACAATTTGGAGACTTTTTGCTTAAATCACACACACACACAACCCACTCATTACTAAAAAAGAATTGTGAAGTGGGTCAGTCTTACAAAGTATTTTATAAAGAGATGTGATTGTACCTTATCCTAGATGAACTCAAACTTTTCAAATCCTTTATTAGTAAGGGTCCTGATGACTTGATTTCATTAAACATAATGAATCTCTCAGTTGTTTCCATGTTAATTTAAGTTGTTTGAGGGCTCCAAAATTGTTCACAGGTGCTTTTGATTTCTCTTTTTTATTTTATACTAAAATGAAAGCAAAGTAAAACCTCACCCCAAACTCACTACTCAATGCATACCCTCTATGCATTTAAACACATCTATGTACTTGACTGTACATCAGTGAGATAATTCTGTATGTACTGTGCTTTAACTTGTTTTTTTAACTTACATCTTGTACACCTATGTGAATGAATTACATCATCATAATTTTTAAAAAGATGAATAATATCTCTTTTACGTATGTACCATAATTTACTTATCCAAGCATCTGTTGTCAATGTTTTGATTGTTTCCTTTTATTGCTGTTGTTACGAAACTATGCTGTGATGAACATCCGTATGCTTGCTTTTTTTCATTTTATTTGCAAGTATTTTTAAAGTTTCTTCTTCAGATCATTTTGATCTCGATGTATAATTCAATCACTAAACAAAATAAGCCTCTCCTCTATTCTGTCGTTAAATTATTACGAAGTTCAAAGCACTGAAATGTGAATAAATTAGATTTTATTCTGTTCTTTGCCCCAGAACCCTCTCATAAAATATATTCAAAGGAAAGAACGACCTCATTAACAGATAAAGCTATTTGAGTTAAAGATCAAATCTGTTGAACATTTTCACTTAAATATGCCAATATTATCTTCTTGACATTTGTGTTGTATTTGATGTTAGCAATAAAAACTTTGAAATAAGCTATAATTTCTGCATCCATGCATATTCAGGTCTGAAAATGAAAGAATATGACAGGTTTGCACGTAGCAACTCCCCACCCACACATTTCTTTCCTTTCTGATTCTGACACTTCAGCCTTTGAAACAGTTCCCATGAGCAATACCAAGATACAGACTATTTAGAAGTAAAGGAAAGAACACGGGAGCTTCTACTGCTTGTATCTAGCACCTGGAAACCTCTTTGAAGAAGTGCCGATATGTACATCATGCTGTGATTTGTTATGCACACAGGAGAAATCCTAAGCATAATCTAGAGAGAAACAGAAGGGACAATCGAGAGACAGAAAGGGCAGCACAGGGCCAGGGTGAGGGAGGGAACCACACTCCACATTATTAAAGTAGCATGGTTCCACTATATTTTTTATCAACTTACATGCCTGTTGCATGCCACTTTCATGCAAAGGTATTAACATGTCTTTCTCAACTTTGAGAAGAAGCCAGGCAAGACAGGAAAAGAGAGAGTTCTTTATTGAAAAAATATAGGTTTAGCATCAGGTGAAGGGGTTATTGGCAGTTGTCCAAAGTCAACTGCATCCTTACAACATTTCCTTGTTGTTTATTATATAGAGCTATTCCAAGCACATTTTCTTTGTAGCTATTCACAATTCACTACAATAGCCGTAAGATTTTTTTAATCCTTTATCAAAGATTATCAGTATAGTGAATAGCCCTACAGGTTATTTGGTTTAACCTCCTTCTCCCAAAAGTAGGGCTCCCTTTCCTTTTCAGATATAAGACTCCATTTCCCTGATCATGTCCCTTTCTAAAGCCATGTGAATCTAGATTCATCAGCTATCCCTTTTCCCATCCTTTCACTGTCCCTTTGATCACTGGCATCGTTCCTTTGGCTTACAGGTCAGCTCAGCACTCCCCATCCTAAAAAGACCCTTTTGCAACTGTTTCCCCTTTAACCTGTTTACCTTTCTCTCTTCTCTTGATAACCAGGAACCAACTTTCTCTTTTGTTTTCTTTATTTTATCATCTTCTTAATTCCTCAACCATTTCATCCTATCTTCTGCTCCCATTATTATCCTTAAACTTCACTTGCTCAGGTCACCAGTGGTCACCAAAGAAAATGAGTTGTTCCCTCTCTTCCTTACTGTTATTTCTCCTAGATGACACCTTGATTATGTTGATTTCTTCCTCCTCATTGAAACTTAACTCCTGGCATTCCCAACACTGCCTTCTCTCTGCTCCCCCCACTTCACCACTATTTTACTTTTGATTTTTCCCTTTCCTTCACATTTTCTTAAGTATTGATGTCTTCGTGATCCCCAGGTTCCAGCCTCAGTAGCTGTCTTCTATTGTCCATGTATTTTCTCCATTATTAAATATATTCTTGTGGCTTCAGTTACCATTGATATGAGGACAACTTCCCACTTGAGAGCTAGCATCCAAATGGCTAGTGCACATCATTTGTCTATATCTAGTCTATATATCTAATCTATATCTCATCATTTGTCTATATCTAATAGTTCTTCAAACTCCAAATAGTGAACAATGGGGTCCTTGTCTGTATCTCCAAAATAGAATAGAATAAACTATGTCTCCCGTTGTGGTAATAGCCTACTCACATCCTAGATTTAAGCCGGCTTCAACACCTTTAATAAATGATGCTTAATATTTACCTTCAAGATCCTTGTAGTGGTTAAAAGAGAAGACTGCCAGATGATGAAACCCAACTCAACTTTATATAAGGTGTGTGATCCTGCATAAAGGAGTTTATCTTCCTGTCCTTGAATTACCCATCTATAAAATAGTGGTACAGACTTCATAGGGTCCTTGAGAAGATACAGTGAAATGACACAAGCACAGTATTTTATAGTGTAAACATGGAGATTAATGATCTTATAATTTGCTGTTATAGTCTCTATAGTGACATGCTGACCTCAGGCCAGTAGGTAGCAGTCTGCAATTCTTAGAAGACTACGAGGATTTTATCGTGTATTAGATAGTCATATTTTGCTTTTTTTCCTAAGACTTGAGTTAATAAGATTTATATAAAGTGCAAAAGTATAGTTATCCACATGGGACAAAATGATCCACAAGGTCGCAATCTACCCTCACCAGCCAGTACCCATCCACTGCAGAGGGACAATTCAAAAGGAAAAGGTAACTTCAGAAGCCATCCATTTCCCAGATAAAACCACAGCAGAAGAGAGAAAACTGAAGTGGCATGTTGACTCAGCTGCTGTTGGGAGACCCTGGTCTGCACTCTATCTGTATGCTTACTGAAGGGAGCGCAGGGCAGGGTTTCCCATACAGAGGGCACGGGCACCACTGCATGGCCAAGTGGACCGGAACCTGTGGAATCTACCCTCCATGCCAATGGTTCGTGAACCTTCGCCTGGTACGCTCCTAAGAAGAAGCTCGACCCCGATAAGGCTCTTCAGTAGCTATTGAAATGTCCTTGCTGCTCTCTTGTAATCTTAAGCTGAATAAGAATTTTAACATTCTAATTGAGCTCCTCTTTCTCCCCCTCTCTCAAGGAACACTGGTTGTGTGCATGCTTATTTTCTGGTTATCCATTTAGCATATGTTCTTTGTAGAAAAACTGGAAAATACCAAAAATTATCCATTAAAATACCTCCCTAACCCCAGAGACGACCAGTGTTAACATTTTACTCTAGACTCTCATAGCACCTGTCTGTCTCCCTCTCCCGTCTTCCTTCCTTCCTCTCTCTTCTCCTATAGCTGTATGGATATAATTACTCTATAAATACTTGTTTGAAGCATTTTCTCTTTATCATAAATATTCCCTCATATCTTAGAATATTTTTATATCATCTTTAATGATGAATAGTAATAACCGATAAGTCTCTAAGTTGTTTTCTATTTCTTATGACTTTGTTTTTGTGAAACATCTAAATACGTGCAACCTCCATGTCCAGATCAGGGCATTTGAATCCTTTGGAAAAGTGTTAGGAAATAGAAGAGTTAAATGGTAGTTTGTTGACAAATTATGTCTTTTTTGTATTATACTCATATATAATAATAGTAATTAACATATGTCTAAGAGGTCTGTGTGTATAAGATTTTTCATATTCATGTTTTTGTTTTAGTATTTTGTTATTATAATGTCTTCATAGATGAGCAAGCTGATATTCAGGGAGATGGAACAGTTTGCCAAAGGACACACAGTAAATAAATGGTAGAATTGGATTTGAAAAGTCTTCCGACTCCAGACTATTTTCCCAACCATTTCCAGTTTATCTTGCCATGTCCCAACTTCTCCATCATGTTTAATGCTTCTTATTCTGATATTCACTTCGCATACATTTTTGGCCGTAACTTAAGAGAACATCAATTTCCTCATTAGCAGAAAACTGAGTGTGACTGAAGTCTAACAAAACTCCACATTTTTTCTAAAACACAAATATTCTGTGTATTGTACCTAGACACAACTTTTAGATATTGGAACCTTATTGATAATGTTCATGAGATAGTTGCACCTCAGGCTTTTCTTTGGAAGAAGAAAATCCATTTTTTTCTCATATAGTTTGGGGAGTTTGCATTGTAGCCATTCAGAGTCTGAACATCTTGAATTCAAAATGTAGACAACTGGATTAAGAAAACACTGTAAACTCCTGGCAACTAAATCAATGTTTCAAAATTTCCTATCAAAATTTCTCTGAGGTAGGATACATGTTAAAATAAAGAGATGATAGCATAGTCTGGTGGAGTAGCAGTTGGGTGCAGTCCACATACATCCCAAGGTCCTGCATTCATACCCTGGGACCTGCAGGAAAAACCAAGATGAACAGCTGAATAAAATAAAGAAAGTGATTCTTCTCTCTTGCTAACTTGAGGGAATTATTACCCAATTTCAAGATCTACTACAAAGTGAGAGTAATTTAGGCAGTGGAGTATTATCATAAAAATCAATAAATAGGTGTGTCCTGGTGGAGTGGCACTGGATCTGCTGCCTGTGACTTAAGAGCATGGCCCACATGCATCCGAGGACACAGGTTCATGTCCTGGGGCTTCAGGGAACAACCTGGATGAACAATGAAACTAATTAATAGGCTTCTTCCTCCTCCCTTTTACTGCCTGCCTGCCTAATCGCATTCATTCATTCCTGCACCTTTCCTTTAAAAACTTAATTTAATAAATAGACGCTGGCCAAAGAGTGCCAATGACTTTAACCTACCATGTAGCCAGCCTGTAAGTTCTTTGGTAGTTGAAGAGTCACCTACCTTTTATTTTCAGTTAGATTCCTGGACAGTTTGTGGAATTGGACAAAGTGTGTGTGTGTGTGTGTGACAGACAGAGGGAGACAGAGGGAAAGAGATGGAGGGGTTGAGGGGAGACAGAGGGACAGAAAGAGACAATGAAAGAGAAATTTAATATACCTATACTTGCAATAGGACCCCCTCTTCACCTGATGACCTGGGAGACTGATGTCTGACTGTGTAATTCGCAGCCCTGTGTCAGCCTTCATTTACTCAGTGGCATTATTGCTCCTTGATTTTTTCCACTGCAGATTGTCTTTTTTTAATTTGAAAATAACTCCTTTGCAGGCTCTGTTTTATCCTGGTGCCTATAAAAATAGTGGTCAGGCACACTCTTTTGCTACCTGTTTAATATGCTTTTCTTTGCAGAATTATGTTCCCTTCTAGCTCAGCTAAAGTGCCTGTATTTAAACAATCTACTGCAAAATCATCTGAAGGTTCTTTTTAAACAGGACGAAATGCTTTTAATAGAATTACTGTTTGGGGGCATGCCCTGGTGAAGTAACGGTTGGATCAATCATCTCCAAAGGAGCACAGGCCACATACCCCTGGGTTCACGTCCCTGGTCCAAGGGGAAACAGCTGGTGTGAGCAGCTAAATTAAAATAAAATCCAAATGCTTATTCCTCCTCTTTCTTCCTGCCTACATGCCTACCCGCCTTCATCCCTGCCTATATGTTTCCTTTAAAAAATTACTGTTTGGGTATTAGCTACAGTGTGTTAGATGTGAACAGGATGTTGTGTATGCACAGATCATGAGGGTTTATGAACTCTTCAAAGCTGTTTTCCCTTCTTTCATGGCATAGGTATTACCTCAACCTCTCTCCCCTCAAATCAACCAGGAGCAATTGTAGTAAGTACAAAGCCTGTTCACTCCCCAGGGATGAAATTGATAAATTACATAATAGTCAGATCTGGAATAGCTTGCGCTGTGCGTGCTGGCTTGAATCAAACTCCGGAATCAACATGATACTGAAAGGAGAATTGACATCGACTCTGAGCGCCCATAGGACCAAGAGAGGTAGACAGCCTGGCTTTATTCCATCAAGTTCCCTCTAAATGAAAGAATTTTAGGCTTAATTAAAGGCCGGAATCTTGCTTGGGGCAACTTCTGAAAACTCTGACACAGAATATACTCTCCAGGACTGGAAGGCATTGAAGGGACTAAGGAGCAAACTCTGGGGCACTAAAAAGCCACTTTATTAAAATAATAATTAATTATTCTTTTGCTTATATTACTGTATTGATTTTGTTTATATTGCTGTATTTATTTTACACATATTATATTTACACATTTTGTATTTTGTATTGTGTAGTTATAAATAACTATTTATTTTACATCCTGCCATGAGTATTTGACACCACACCTGCCACCAGAGTTCTAGTGCCCTTTCCCAGCACTGTGTGCCTCCTCCCTTCCCTCCCCCGCTTCCACCCCTGGCAGCCATGGTCTTGCATCTTGTGAGTTTTGTTGAGATTTGTCTACTGGTTCTGTTTCTTTATATTCCACATATGAGTGAAACCACCCTGTATTTCTCTTCCTTTTTTTCCATCTTATTTCACTTAACACAATCCCTTTCAGTTCTGTCCAGATTGTTGCAATGGACGCAATTTCATCCGTTTTAACAGCTGCATAGAATTCCATTCAGTATATAGACCATCGTTTCTTTATCCAGTCATCTGTTGTTGAGCATTTAGGAAAAAAAGAAACAATTGTAAAACTCATATGGAATCATAAAAGACCACTAATAGCCAACGTAACCTCAAGTATAAAGAGCAGAGCTGGAGGCATCATATACCCAGTGACCACAAAAACAGTAATCCAAAAAGCAAAGATCTGCACCCTGATGTTCAAGAAACTGTTAGGAAGCCCCTTTGTATAGCAACCGTGGCGTGTATTTCTAGGGACCTCATTGGAATCAGTGTGTTCAGGTCAGTGTGCAGTAGAATGTAAAACAACACAGAAGTAAAAGCATGTGGGACAACGGTGAGGGAGGTAAAAGGTGACAAGGGTGCCTCTTTCTTTGACTTTTGATTCTTTGGACTTTTGGTTCCTAAAACTTTACAATATGTTGCCTGACTTCTTGGAATGAGACCATGTTGGATAGTTGTAGACAGCGGTTCTGCTTTATTACCTCTTTCAATGTTTCTCTTTTTTCTTGGTCCTCTGTCACTGTTGCTTTAAAAAAAAAAGTGGTAAACTGATTTTTCTTGGCCCTATATGGGAAACCCTCTTGGCATTTTCTAGCTTCCAAATGTTCTGTTGTAATCAGCCATCTGTGGAAGGCTTTGTTTTCTAAAATAAATTTTTATTAATTCAAGTTCAGTTTTTCCCTCTTTCTTACACACAACTTCAGACTCATGTCTGAGGATTCATGAGCAACTGACCCCTGGTTAACCATGCCCTTTTTTCAACTAAATGACATTGTTTGCTTTTCTGAATATTTTCTCCTAAAATATCTTCAGTGAGGTCATTTCACTGAGGTCTGAAGTATCTTTTTCAAGCCTGTTGCAGGTATTGACTATAACATTTCAGAAATGACTTATTATTTGAAATAACTGAACTTCATGAGGGCCCTGGCCAAAAAGTAAAAAAGAAAAATAAGGTGAGTTCTTACATTATTGGCCTGAAGGGATTGTGTTAGCCAAAGTTTCCTTCCAATCTGGGTAGGGAGCTTCATGCCACAGCAGTTTTCAGACTTCACTACATCAATCACACAGATTGGTCTTGTAGTGGTTATTTCGTGGGGAATTCACCAGCTGGGAGTTTGGACCATTGAGCCAAAGCAGGTCCCTGGAACCGCCATACTATTTACTTATTCATTTGTGGAGCATATAAGATGTTCTTAGAGCAGCTACCTGTCTGTAGGAGCAGCCTTGGGGCCCTAAATGAGACTCATAGACAATCGGATGACAAATACCAAAGAGACAGGTGAATCACAGAGGAAAATGCTGTGGGCTTTCTGTATGGACTTTCGCATTGTGACTCGGAAATGACTAATGTTTCAGCTGCAACGATGCGGAGTGTATTCTAAAGCACGGAAAATACAGACCACAGTGTTTATGCATCTCTCCCCTCTTGTGTATGCACTTGTAAACACACCCCAGCCCTGTCCTGTTTCTGATACAAATTTAGATTTCAAATAGTTGACCAGTTTGATTTTTAATGCGTCAAACATATGCCTATTGATATTCGAATATCTGTAGCTGAGGTTATCTGTGACCATTAATTTACTATTTGCCGACACATTAGACAGTGAGTGGGAGCAGTTGAGAGCTGGCTCACTGGGACCAGATACAGAAAGTAGGTGTATCTCAAATATTGTTCTCGGTATTTTAGTGGATGTCGATACACAAAGCATGAGTTCAGAAATGGCTTTCCTGGTTTCTCAGTGTGGATTTAATGAGGGGACATCAGTTGTTTTGTAGATTTTGTTCCTTCAGATGGATTAGTTATCTTTCAACTATCTGTATGTAAATAATCCAAGTAATGTTAACTACAGCATGGACTTTGTTGGAGCTGTTTGGCTCAGATTTAATTACAAGCAATTAGGATATGGGAGAATTGTGATCTGTGATCAGTAAATGTAGAAAGGTTTTAAATTCCAAGCTGTCTCAGCCTTAATTCACTTCCCTGTTCTTCCTCTCTCTGAGGAGGCTGAGAAAATGCACAAACGTTGTAATAGTCACCTAAACAAAATGTAATTAGGAAAATAAATGACCCTGGATACTATATTGCACAATACAGAACTCCAGGAGAAGCACATTTGAGGTGATATGTTCTTTCGGATAACTTAAGCAGATTTTTTTCCTCTTTCCTTTAGTCCAGACTCTAGCTCTGGGGAGTGGGGGAGGAGCTAGTCTTGTCCAAGCTGGAGCTGCTTACAAAGCACACTGAATAAGACGTTGGACTAGACATTATAAAAGGAAATGCAAACCCCGAGAGCCTTCTGGAGCAAAGCGACACTCCACCTATCATGTCTGTCAGCTGGCTGGTGACAGCACCCAGCAGCTACTCAGTAGGCATCGGGACCTCTGAACTACAGCTGATCTGTTCTCTGGACGCCGAGAGAATGGAAGCTAGCTGAAAACCATTCCCTCCTTTTTAATGATTTTCCATTAGTGTACCATTTTGTTGTTGCAGAATGGATTAGAAGCAATTAACAAACAGAAAACCAAAGAGGTCCTTACTGCTTTGGGTATTCAGAAGCAACTTTGAATGGAATAAAAATGCTCTTTTCAGAGTCAGATGTGCCATTTTACTTGAATGACATTTTCTCCCTCTGTCATAGACATGCTTTATTCTGTCTCAAATGGAAATTTTCTGGTCATGGATTCAGCATATGTATTGCTGATTGCTGCATTTATTTTCAGATCCTTTTTAGAAAGCATTATTTAGAAAGGCAATTTTCTCATGCCAAACAATCTGTTTATTAAAATGATGTCTGAAGCATATTCCAAATGGCATCTTTTAACTCACAGTAAGAATACGGGACCATATTGACTGCCTCTGAGACATTTTAATCATTCGTTGTGAACTGGGAACATGTCTGTTTTTATTGTTCTTGTCATTACCTATCTCTGTATTCTTGTATAAAAAGGAGCCATTTTATTGGAAAAATAATGAAATTAAAGAAACAATAGACCTGATTTTGTTAGTGCTCAGGAAGTGAGTCATTCAGTGTGGGCCTATAGAAATGAAGAGAATAGCGTTAGGACCCTCAAGAATTTCAAATTTACAAATGTGGAATTTGTTTGCATTTCCCATATAGCCTTGGATGAGGCTTTATGCAAATGCAAATTCCCTCATTTCTTATATCGAAGCTTTCCTTGTTAGCATTTTCATTCTACCTCCTCCAAAGAGAAGCAAAACTTAGTTAATATTCAAGCTCAAGTTTTTATTGAGGACTGTGTTTTAATTTTCCCAAAGGCTAAGGTGTTAAAGAAAGTTAGAACCGCCTGATGAGGTTTGCATCAAATGTAAGGAAATGGTGCTTAGTGCATGAGATTTTCGTCATGAACATTTCACAGCTTGATTCTGTTTCTCTTTATACTCCAATTACCAAGTGGAAGAAAACGAAGCAACTCCTACTGTGGAACACAACGCTATTCCCATGCCTTTATTTCTCACCTACTCTCACAATTCTTTCTCACTGTTTTCCAAAAGTAATCTAAGATAAAGTAAATTGCTATTTAATGTTATTGATGAAAATAGACAGCTCTGAGAAAGAAAGAAAACTTCCTCACAGAATCGTGGTGCCACTAGGACTTCCTGGTATGGAAAACATCCAATATGATGAAGTAATGGACCAGCAGTCACATTGAAATTCACAGTGAAATATTTCCATACATCCCTACCAGAGCGCTAAGGCATCAGGTCGACTCTGTCACCACTTGGAAAGCTGTACCTTCCTTAATTGTGGGGATTTCTGGAAAGAAAGAGAGCCACACACAGTTTAGATGTATGTAAGGGACACAAAACAAGTCATGTGTGTCCATAAATGCCAGTTGTAGAGAAGCTCCAAGCTTCTGAGCAGGTGAAATGTGAGAGTTATACTCCTTCTGATAAACTTCTCTAAGTGCTTCTTTATTCCACATGCAACGAAAGCAGCAAGAGGAGTAAGACAACTGTGATAGGGATTGGGACAAGGAGGGGAAATGACACGGACATGTACTAGGCAAGTAAGCAGGTAGTTTGGGTCACTCGCTATCCATTTACTAGTTTACTAGTCCTAACTCCTCCGCTAAATTAGTGGTGGTGGTGGAGCAGCAGCAGCAGTAGTAATAGTGACAAATTCTGGAAAAGAAGCACTATGTTCTCTAAAAGTAGAACTCTTCAAATGTGCTTCCATTGAAACTTTGGAATAAACAAGATGGTGTTTGGGGCAGAGATTATTCTTCCCGATATTTTTCTTAGGCCAATACTGAAGTGAATATACACGATGAAATTCCCCCAAATATAGTAAATTTCTAATCACTTTATTTTAAAAGTGAAAAAAGAGCTTCTAAAGATAGAGGAATGTTAAAGTAAAATATGCACCATTAGTATTTCCAGAGAGGGCACTTCAAATCATTGACTTGCCTTGTGACAAAGTGTGAATTGTTTAAGCAAAATGCACAAATGAGTTAAAAGGAGATTATGATGTAGCTTTCAGTTACTTGCAACCCATAGTGTGTTCACAGAAGATTATATAGCATTTCATGTCCAGAGGACTAGATTCCCCTAGCAGTAGTTTTCGTTTACAAACTAAATTTGAAATGCAGTTAAATTTTATTTTCCCTGACAAATGTTGATTTAATAACCTTCATGATATCTTTGTTTCAACATGAATATTCTAAATATGCATTAATTAGTAAAAGTACATTGCTTATGAAAACAGGAAGAATGGTTAAATTTATAATGTTCTTTTACACTTATGTTTTAAAAAATAATTTAATGGAACATTTTTGGCACCTTTGATTTTGAAAGTATTAATGTGATGCTGAAGATCTTTCATTCATTTTTTTCAAGCTGTTACTCACGTCCTTCACATTTAGGAGGATTAGAGAGATAAGAAGACCAACTTTCAGGATTATCTAAGGTTGATAGAAAAAGCAAGCTGGTATTTTATCATCAGCTTGAGTTAAGATTCTATATTTTGACTTACATCATGGATATGGGCCAGTTTCTTTCCATTTGAGGTATTTGTCAGAAAATGCGGGAGATGAAGATTTACTCACTTTTAAAAATAACTTCCTCCAGAAGACAATTTTGAGAAAAATAAACTGTAATTATGTGGCTTTGTAGAAATAGTATTCATCATCCCTTAGCTGGTAAATGAGAAAGATCGCTGTCATTCTTTCGATTGTATATATTGTAAAACCCTAAGTTCATAGCATTTACTAGACTTTAGTAAGGGTCTTTCTTAAATCAGCATCAGAGCCAAACGTTCCCTGCACACATGTGCTAGTCCCCTTAATCTAAAGGATTTGAACTGAACGTGGTTGCAGCTGCTGCAGATCCCTGGTTGCTCCCATACTTCTCAGATGAACTGAAAAGTGATTTCCTGTAATATTTTCTAAGGATGGGTATTCCTCTGCATTGGAAAATTGAATTCCAATTTGTCATAATTGTAACTTTTGGAATTATCTGCTTAGCTGAAATAAATTAAAAAATTATATGAAAAGGACTATTAGAGTAATGGCATTAAATTGTTGCTTTCATTTAAGCCCCCAGAAAAGGAAGTTTTAAGGATTGGTTTCTTTTTTGCCTGTGCAGTGTAGCCTCGCTGAAAGCTGTGGTTATGAATGGCAATTTCTGTTAGCAATTTTGGTTGTATTTGCTCACACCTTTCTTTAAAGGAAACTTGTCTGTTTTGACAGGCTCACATTTTTTTGCTCATTCTGGAAATTACTTGAGTGCGGAAAATTTATTTTTCTTTCCATCTTAGAAAAAACATCCCTCCCTACTGAACACAAATACTTCAGTCTCGGTGTCATGTCACTGCTCAGTTTCACTAGTTGGCTTTGATTCAGGAAGGTTTTATAGTTACAAATGGGAGCTGATTCCCTAGCCGCCACTTTCACAATGGAGCCACGAAAAAAGAAAAAGAGACATAGTAAGTATTTCACGATCAACTCAGAGTGACTTTACAAATCTGAAGCAAATCAATAAGGCCAGATGTTAGAAACATTTCCGGTCTTACATAGTCATCAAAGAACAAACAGAATCATTGAAGACCTAGATGAGTCAGATTTTCAGATGGGATTTGTGGCATCAGTTAGTAATCGTTGTGGGGGTTGACTGTTTCTTCCAGAGGGTAAAATACTGGGAAATAAATGGAATTTATCCTGTTGATGACCAGAATGAGACTTTCTAAAGACCAGTCCTCAGTTAAAAAAAGTTGGCTTTAAGCATATAGTCATTGTCATTATTAAAAAATTGAGACAGTAGAATGTGGGCAATGTAGTTCTAACATCACATGCAGTCTCGTTGTATAACACTGGTTCATTTTTTAATGTTTACAAACAGATTACACTTACCCATGTGATTTGAGATAAAAGCTCCTAATATTGACTTTTGGGGGTTAAGACAAATGTCCAACTTGAAATGCTCGTGCTGGTATCAAGTTAGTAATTGCTAAAGCTATAGCTGTGTTTTCTCCTAATAAGATCATCAAGACTATGGCATGATGAATGTCCTTTTAATAGTAGATGAAATCACATAGACGCCTAATCTGTAAATTAGTGACTTTAGCGGGTTGTGTTTATTCATGATTAATGAGAACCTAGGGTATCAAAATTAAAATGAAAGATTCAACTACATCTTTTCATTCATTTCCAAGAATCTAGTATGGTGCTCCTGCCTATAAGCAATCAATTAATATATGACAATTAATTAGCTTTCTTTTTGGTAAGATTGATTTCCTCTAATTCCTAAAGAACAAGGGTTCATTCAAGAATAACAATATGAAGTCATTTTTCCGATAGTCGGGAATTTAGCTCACAACGTACAGGTGATGTATGAAGCACCGTCGTCTCTGAAAAGCTTCAGTAGTGGTCATTAAGCACAAGAAATTATTCCATTCAACACTATTAGTCAGGCGGAGGAAATTAGTCCTTAATAATGTCTGCAGCTGGCTCTTTATGCCTTTCTGTAGATGACCTCTCCATGGTTACAGTGTGTCGCATTGTTCCAAGTTGGGATTTCTCAGCCATCTCGTTTCCTAACATGGTGTCTGTTTTCCAAAGTTTGGCATAATAGCCGTGAATTGTTTTACACCTTAGTATTGCTTACACACAGGCTTGAAAAGGAGGCGGTATTTTCCCCTCCCGTTTTTTAAACCACTTACCCTCCAGTATTGAGCTAGTAACCTGTTAGTATCTGCCGATGTTAGTGTTAGGCCCACTTGTTTCTGATGAATGGCAATGTGGCATCATTTTTCTAAGTATTATTATTCACTGGCTATCATAAGAATGCACTTCTCCTCTAAGAAGCTCAGTTGAACTCCCTAGCAAGCAAGAGATATTGCCAGTCCACAGGATGGTTCTGTCCAGCCCTGTCTCACTGCAAGTGTTCAAGAAATGCCAGCCATTTCTAGTATCAAATATCCATGATGACTGAGCCTCGCTAGTGGCCCTTGGGATAAAACAGCTGCTAAACCCAGTTTAGGATGCACTTAGCAAACAGCAGATCCTTACTTGACTAAGTAAGCTGTATGTTCTCAAAGATGCTGTAGCTCTAAGCCTACTTCCGTATTCATCCTGACGAACTTGCATGTTTCTCTCTCGCATTTCTTTAATCACCTTGTCAATTTGAAAAGGGAAGGAAATAGCTGTCTCTCATCCACTGTTGTACCCATAAGTTTAGCATCGTGTCTGAACTTTTAATCCACATAGTAGGTGTTCAGTAAATGTTTGCCAAGTGAATGAAGAATCAAGTATCACAGGTACTGAACACTGCCGTGAAGACCCCGAAAGAAAGTGTGCATTCTCCGGTTACACCCCAAAGCATACGATTGGCAGCACCATCATAGGTCCTATGACAGATGCCAAGCATTCATATTATCAGTCACCAGATATTAAGCTCAGGTTGGATGTAACATCATAATCACACATTGATGTTAATTAAAGTTTCTTTGGACAAAAATTAATCATCCATTTGCCATTATTATGCAGTATCATTATTGTTGGCTAAAATCTGCTTAGGGTAGCAGCTCCTAACAGACACTTTCCGTGTCAAGTAAGTCTCACTCATACACATCCACCGTAGTAGCACCTGCTTGGCATTTTTAACACTCTCCTCTCACATTTTCCATCTGCCATTGGTCCTTTCACCAAATTACACCAAGAATATCAGCTTCTCTTATTTTCCTTTAACTAGTAAGATCCTGAATAATAGGTTTCTTGCACCTTTTTCATCTTTCCTCCTTCTGCTCCTTTCATAATAGCTTACTGGAATGTGTATGTGTGTTATACATACATATGCACACATACATACATATAAATAGTAATCGTCTGATTGGCAGGACTTGTCAGAAACAGCCCCCCCCTCTGAGTTTATAGTCAAGTGGAAGAAATGAACTTTGAACTGCTAATTGCAGTCAAGTGGTTATAGAAGGTCCCTCCTTAGTAATGCCTGATGACTACCAGATGAAGATGACCATGAGCAGGATACCGCTGCAGAGCTGCGCTGGAGCATTATTTTTAGACACAGGTATTACCAAAGCAACAAAAGGCCCACGAACTAGGATGAAGGCACATAGGAGCTGCGCTAGAATGAGATGCATTTTCAGTAGTCACTATCCAAATCTGAGCTCTTGCTCAAATTGCCTGGCAACAGAAGCAGAAGCAGCCTCACTCCTCAAAAGCTGAGAAAGAAGTGAGTGGAAGAGAACTTCCAGAGCAATCCTCAGGGAGATCTTAGCCAGAGGTTCACAAACTGTTGTTTAATTTCTTGATGGCGGAGCATTCTCACTTATGCTCTAAGGACAACTGATTATGGACCTGAAGAAAATACAGTGCACCCAAAATGAGTGCACAGATTTTCAGTACTGTCACCACTCCATTTTGAGAAGCCAAAAGCATCCATCATGTACCCTGAAGCAGATTTGGTGATGACTTTATTGTGAGTCCTGCTCTGACTTATGCTGGGAGTGTTCTGACTTTGTAAGCAGACATCACTGCACTGATAGTTCATTCAGGCACAAAATCATTGTGCTTTATATGAATGCAAATGGCCTACAAGATAGCTATTCATTCCTGAATTTCTAAACATCTCCTGTAGAAAATTGCATTCTGTATGTTGTGCTAGGCCGTCCTTTACCAAGTTGAGCCTGTGTAATCCAGCAACCCTGTGGACTAAGCAGTGGTACGCCCCTATTTGAGAGAGGAGGAAACTGAGACATAGAGGTTATGGGCACAGGTGTCCTGTTCAACAGACCTGAGCTCTGATTATTGCTCTGCTCCTCTACCAACTTGAAAACCTAGTCTCTCCACCAGAATGCACAACCTGCCTTAATATGGAATATAAAATGCAGAAGAAAAAAGTACATATATAGCGTAGCTGTACCGGGCGCCTTCTTGCCATTAGCCTTTAGTTCAATCCACTTTGCCTCTTCCCAGCATGCTGAAATCAACAAGCTAAGACCACTGATTGAAGTGGGTGTGGCTTAAAAAACAAGTTTCCATGAAAAGAACAACTAAAGGCCCGATATTCTTGTTTCTTTCATCTGTTTCATAAGGCGCTAGTATCTTGCCTATTAATTCATATCCAGAAGAGACGACCTTGTAGGGAATACAGCCAAACGTCTTCGTTATACCTAGACCAGGGCCCTGAACCTCTGCTACTGGCTGCACCGTCCCAGACATTTGGTTAGAAGTGATTTCTGAGTCCACTTATTAGCAAGACACATTGCAGTGGGGTCCAGACCGTGGGACAGTGGGACACTTTACATTTATCACTGTTGATAAAGATACATGTCTACTTATATAAAATGTCATTTGCAATTGAAACCATTCTTTTTTCTCTCTCCTTCACTGGACCTCCTTTTAAATTATTCCTTCCTCTAAACGACATCGAATGTGTGGCGTTGAAATGATTTTTCTCGCCCTCTGAGCTTAATGAGCAAGTTGTGGCGTGTGTTTCTTATTGAACATCCCTATTTCTAAAGAAAAAATCCCTATGTTTGTTTTGGTCAATTGAAGACAATGTATGATCCACAGCAAAGAAATGAGAAATGAACCCTTCTGTGCTGTGCACGTTCAGCCTGAGGTACCTGTGTTCCATACAGAGCACTTAACGCACAACTCATGTCAGGGTTTTAAGCCTCCATGACAAACACATTGCACTTAATTAAGCACTAGGTCCCGGCTAACCTCCTCTTGATGCTTTAGTGTTTTATTCTTTATTTACTATATTTTAATGAACTCATTGGAATTCATAGAATCTTCTTTGGAAAGACATATTCTTCACTTATTCTTTTATTCAGTACAACGGACTGACATTCCTAGTACGTGGAGGAGAAGATTGTACTTTAATATGTTACTGAGATTAGCACTTGAAATTTACCAGTCATCAGGATTTGCTGCTTTCAATGATTAATTACCTGTGGGCACACATTTCAAAGGTATTCTCTTTAGCTGTTTCCTTTCATCTTGACCTACTCTTTTGCATGAATAGCCTTTCATGTATAGCTCAAAAGCATATTAGGAAGGATTTGTTTTGTTTATTTGGGTAAGAAATGCTGGCTTATAATTATAATGCAGTTCATCATCCCAGGGAAAATGAAACCCCTGATACCTCCACTTCAATAGAGGCCTAACTATCATTTTATGATAAGTCTAAGTATTTAAGAGACCTTAATAATCTAGAACAATTTGTCTCTTCAGTCTATCAGGCCACCAGGATTCATTTATCTGTTCTCTCAGCAAAATTTTCCGGCCTAAATACAGAGCTAGAGGCTCTGGCCCAAATATGGGAATATAGTAATAAACAGAACACAACCCCCATGCTCATGGAGTTTATGTTCCTGCAGAGTTAGACAGACAGTAGATAAATAAATTAGGAAGTAATTCGCTTTGGAGAATGAACATGCAGGGTTAGGGAGACCACCGGGCATGCTGAGAGATAATAGCAGCCTTCTTGCAGGGAGGTCTTTCTGCTAAGGTAGCATCTGATGGGCAAGGAGGCAGGTTTCTGACTGAGAAAACAGGTGCCTTGGGCTCAATGTAGACAGCATAGAAGGGTTCATATCTTGTTTCTGGAGGAAAGACTTTCCAGGCAGAGGTCACAGCAAATTTAAAGACCCACCAATGGGAAAATGCATGATATGTTCAAGGGACAGCTGGAAAGCCAGTGAGAGTAATGGAAAGTGAAAAAGGGTGAGTGATGACTGAGAGTCCCCAGGATCACATCGCATAGGATATTATCACCAAGGGCAAAGACTTGGGTTCTGAGTCTTGAGATGGGAAGCCACTGGTAGGTGTTGAGTAGAGGGGTGACCTGACTCGCCTGATCCTGTACATGAATGTTTTTCTTCAAGTGTGCGTTATATGGCACTGGTGACCAGAAAACACAGTCAACTAGAGACTGCTCTCCAGGACTTCACAACCTTTCCTATGCCTCATTGACTTGGCTTGGTTTCATAGATCCAAAATGAACCTCACAGTTTAACCAAACACTCGGGGCATTCGTTCTGTGGGCCACAGTGGAATTGGCAGGAAGATGTCATTAGCTCAGGCCATCCCTTCCATACTGCAAGGAGAAAAACAGTATACATTTATTTAACTCAGGCATCAGTACTGCAGGAAAAACAACTCCCACCGAAGTGAGTCAGGAGCGTCTTCATAAACCAAAGCAAGCATATTATGCTTTAAATGATGGCTCAGTGGCCCCCAGGAAGCAGCGCACCTTCATAAGCACCTAATTTACTACCAGGCTGTGACTCAGGCCCAGAGAACATCAAACCTATTACTTTTTAGTCAAAACAGAGTGACTACTGTGGATAAACATCGAGGCTATTTAGAAGAATAGAGTTAATGTTGCTAAGAAGATGAATATGTAATCTGCAGCCACCCGCTGTGTGTGTGTGTGTGTGTGTGTCCTCCATGTACATGTGTGTGTGTCTTCAACTGTGTGTGCCTGTGTGTGTGTCCTCCACTGTGTGTGCGTGTGCACGAGTGTCCTCCAGTGATGGGTTGCTGTTCGCACAGCCCTTTGTTTTCTGATTGGAGTTGCACGTATAATTCCATGTGTTTGCATTAAACTATATATCCCTATGCTGTGGGTTTCACAGTTGTTTAATGTATCTCCTCCTGTTTCTAATGCTAGAAAATTAGCCCTGATTAGTGGCATGACCTGTGGAGTGTCTGAGGTATGAAAGTTATTTACTGTTTCTTCAAAGTATTTGTATTTATTCAGGCTACTTAGCTTACAGCCCCCCCCCCCCCCCCCC